>MCJB01000995.1:29145-43220 GCA_002018475.1 Nicotiana obtusifolia | reverse complement strand
ACCCTGACCGTCAAGACAAGATTGCTGCCATTGGACTTAGTATTTCTACATCATAGAAGACTAAGTTCCTTTCATTGTAAATATAGAATAGGTTTACTGTTTTATATTCATTGTGCTCCTAGAGCTCGCATTAGGTCTACTCATGTAATTTGGGTTTTTATTTTTTAAGCATTATTAGGGGGGTATCAGCATTCAAACATTTTCAGCAAGCATTCAATTCTCTGTACTGGTGTCTTCGCCCCCTCGACACCGCATTAGCTTTGTAATAGCTTTTTCATCATCAATACAATCATCATCAAAAATCCAACCAAAGCTTCCGCTGCTCTCATTTCTCTTGTTGCCTACGAATTGGTTTTCCCGCACGGCACTGACAATCTAGTCTAGCGTGCGGAGGGGACCTCAGTTGGCGGACGACAATCGTACTGACATCGATTGCCTAGCCTTACGCTACCCTTCCAAAGCATCTCAGGAAGGCGTCGCGTAACAGTTAGTCCGTAAATTTCAAAAGAGAATGTGCTCGTACCTTAGCAGTAGTACCGCTTTAAGTGTGCCACATTCCGGTTGTTCGGTAATTGTACACCGTCTCCCCACTCGAGTTTATATGAACCTTTCCCGATTATTCCGGCAACCTTATACGGTCCTTCCCAATTCGGACCTAGTTTTCCGTTGTTTGAATTGTTGGTGTGTAGCGTTACTTTCTTTAGTACCAAGTTTCCGACTTAAAAATGTCGAAGCTTAGCTCTTCGGTTGTTGTATCTCCCCACTCGCTGCTTTTGGGCGACCAGCCGGACCGAGGCGGCTTCCCGCCCCGTCCAATAAGTCCAAACTCGGGGCAGGGGAATTCTTGCATTATAATTTACTATAGTCTTGTTCACTTAACTTACCACTTAGTTACGTTCTGAAACTTAATTTAGGTAAATAGTGTTCTTTAACCTAAGCGAATTCCTGTAAAGTATAATGTATTTCAAATATAAATGCTCTTAGAAATTTCAACACCATCATCTGACACATGGCTTTTTTTTTTTATATTAAAAAAATATTATACCAAAACTTTAGAAAAATATATGGAAAGAAAGCGTGCTTCGGATAAAGCTTTAAAAAGTTAGCAATAAAATAAAAATTTTAATCTTTTTAGTCTTTTTATTATTGAATGGAATCTTATTTATCTTATGGCTTTGTGGTACATTATCCACATAAAATAATCCCTTTATCATGGCTATTATTTTAATTAGTAAGCTATAATTAGTCACTAGAAGCATGGGCAATGATCAATCTAATATGTTAGTATATTTATAGTGAGACAAATGTAACTGGATCCAACTAATTATGTGATGTAGGCAGCTAATCTATTACCATAACATATCTAGTATAATATTTTAATCTTTTTAACAATAAGGTGTAAGGAGAACTTCAAACAAAAAGGAAATAAACAATTGGTGGAGCTGACTTGTTTATATTGGCGACAAGTTTTGTAGTTCGTGGATTAGAACAACGATTTAAGATAATATGCAATAATAATTAATATTATAATTAAATATAAATATTTAGTAATTTTATTTATATAAATATAGAATACGAACAAAAATTAATAATGATTCAGTGAAATCTCACAAATGAGGTTTGGGAAGGATAGTGTGTATGCAGATCTTACCCTTAACCCAATGGAGTAGAGAGACTGTTTCCAGTAGATACTCGGCTCAAAAAGACCAAAAAAAACAAAAAATGACAATACATCAATAGAAATTATAGAAATAATAATAACATCATAAAAATAAAAAATAAATAATATACAATAACAATAACGAGCAAATAAGGCTACTGAATTCACGTGAAATCGTATTAATAATTTAAGTCCGCCCCTTAAGGGTGGGGTCGGGGTGGGGGTGGTTTTTATCTAACCTATTTGCTGGAACTACAAGGGACAAAAGAGTGAAGAAAAAGCAGATTCCCACTTCACATGTAATGTTTAATATTTAAAGCATGTTTAGTTTGTCATAGCTTGGATTCTTGGACCAACACAAAACTGGCCCCTCTTAATTTTCTCTAAGGTAGTAATATATGTAAGTATCACTGCGTTTGAAACCAGAAAATTAGAAGAAGAAAAAATATTAGTTCAATAAATAATCGTAAAATATTTCCGAGCTTATAAATTATTTGTGTGTTCTTAAAGAATTTAATCCCTTTATTGTTACTCAAAGTTATTTATTACTTCCTCCCAGAATAAAACGGAAAAACTATTATGTAATATTGACAATCGAAATTACAAAACTTTAGCGAACTCAATAAATGGAGCAAATCACACTTACACTTTATTTATTTGGAAAAATAATGCAATATAGTTGAAAAGAGGGGAGAAGTTTTCAAATTTTTCATGTATAAAAAATGAGGCTAAGCCTCTAAATTTATAGACAATGAAAATGTGAGACAAAAAGGTGCAATTCAAAAGGTACCTCTTCCATTTTCCAGCACCCATTCACGAAACCTAACAATCCCCCACGTGAATGGGGAATGACAATATATCTAAAAAACATGCAAAAGAACTTGTGTGATTCGCAAGTAAGGATTAATCGTATCTGGATAAGTAGGTTCCCATTTGAACTTTCAGTAGTGAACATATGTCGCGTATACTCGGCCAATCGGTAGATTTGATATCTTTGAACCGTCGAGCTTTGGTGTATACCTAGACAACCATAAGTCACACAATCGACCCTTAACCGTCTTTGGTTCTCATTATTGTGTTTGTTTCAGCCATGAACACCGCCTGGTTTCATAAGTGCATAGAGAATTGGCCTTACAGAACCCTTCTTGAAGAGGCTAACACTTCACACTTACATAGGTGATTCCTAAACATGTTATTCTGTAGATAAACTATTTGATATACCCTGTATCAAACTTAGAAATCATTAAAAAGCCTTAACGCTTTATCCTTAGTACTGAATATTGTCTCCATCACGAGAATGGACCAAAAATAGATTTTATTTGACTATGTTGAACTGTCATTAATGACTTTGTTTGGGCTCATTGAACCTAGATCTTGGGATCTCCAATCTTCTAGGTAGAGTTACCGCCACAATGACTTGTCCTCGGCCATAGTCTCATTCCCCTAGATGATTTTTCAAGTACCTCTCTAGTTAGGCATTTTTTAAATAAATCCGACACATTATCACTTGACTTCACAAAATCAATTATGATAATTTCCCTAGAGAATAGTTGCCTAATGATTTTATGTCCTCGTCGTATATGACAAAATTTTTCGTTATACATAATGCTCTTGACCCTTTCTATTGCCGCTTGACCATCACAATGTGCCAATATTTTTGGGTTAAGATGGAATATCTTCAAGAAATTTCGGAGCCATTCAACTTCTTCACCGGCCTTGTCTAAGGCTATGAGCTCAGCCTCCATTATAAAGCGACAATGCACGTTCATTTTGATGATTTTCAAGACACTGCTCCTCCACTGATTGTAAAAATTTATTCACTTGTGGATTTAGTTTAGATTGATCCAGTGATCCAATTTGCATCACTATATCACTCAATAACCACATGATACTTATTATAGTGTAATGCATTGTCATGAATATTTTTTAAATATTCAAAAACTCATTTTATTGTCATGACAGTTCAATGCGAACTTCCTTATGTTGTAGACTAATACACCTCGACTTTCTATTGCATATTAGATTATTGACTACACTTAGTGTAGCAATAGTATATTAACAACAACTGAAATGGTTGACATCAGTTGTGGCCACAACCTTTTAATATAAAATACATTTTCAACCACTCCGCATTTTTCTAGCATTTGTATGCTATTTATTCATATGTCTATATGATATATGCAAATTATAGCATCTTTATTCATGAAGCTAATCCAATTTTCTATGGATTTTGGTCATCTTTATCAGTTGGTTTACCTCATTACAGACCAACGTATACTACATTCATTCATGAAAGTCATGTTCATACAAAACGTACAAGCGCATCTTTTCATGAAAAGTCGAAACCTTTCAAGTGACACCCTTTCATAAAAGAACTAAACAAGAAAGAATGCAACCTTTCTAGAAAGGCATGGTAATACCTTTGGAATTGGTAGTTTCATCACTAGTAATCATTAAAATTGAACAAGTAATGAATTCATCGACTACCATATCAATATCCACTGAGAATTTAGAGGGTCAAAACACCATATCATCTAGTTCTTCTAGATAATATAGACATTACGTCTAACATTGACTTTTATCATGCATAAGCATAAGCATAAGCTAAGGTCCCCCATTTCAAATATTTCATGTGCCTTGTCAATTATCATTATCAACATATAATCCACAAACAATGACTTGATTTTAAAATTATTTGACAAAATTATGTGATCAAATCTCAAATGTCATTATTTGGGTGTTTGTGTTCGTCCATAAAGAGACTTAGCACGTCTGCACACCTTTATTTCTTTTCCAAGAACCACAAACCATTCAGGTTGTTCCATATAGATTTCTTTCTCCAAATCTTAGTTTAAGATTGATGTCTTCACATTCATTTAATGAATTTCAAGACCATACACCACAACTAACGATTCTAATGACCTTATAGGTGTAATTCTTGTAACCAATCAGTATGTATCAAAATAGTCAAAGTCTTCTCGTTATCTATACTCTTTGACAACAATTCTTGTCTTATACTTGCCAATAGTTGCATCGTCTTTAATTTCCCTTTTGAAAATTCATTTAGAACCTAACAGTTTGTTACCAGGAGGAAGATCAATTAATTCACAAGTATGATTGTTCAATATGAATTTCACTTCACTATTGACCGTCTCTTTCCAAAATAATACTGCAGAAGAAGACATAACTTCTTTAAATATTTGAGGTACATTTTCCAATAAAAAAATTACAAAATCTGATCCAAATGAAGTAAATGTTCTTTGTCGTTTACTGAGTCTCGAGTCCTCCACGTTATAATGCACGCCGGGGTCAATCTCCCCCGATCCATACGGGTCCATTATAATTCCTTAAATCACATCAGCAATTAATATTGCTTGATAATCGAATGTGCTGAAATACTCCAGCAATTACCAATTTATAATGCTAGAAAGAAACATGTTAAGAAACACAAAATTTACGAAATTCATATTCGAACATATCAAAGGCATTCCACAAAATTTCAAAAACCCAAAGTTTTGTACTTATCTGAACTTGTTTCTTTCCATGTATTCCCATCTTCGAATACTAAAATATTTTTCTCTAAAATTGCATGGCATTAGATTGAAATGTTATAACACTCTGACAAAAAGATGTTAAGATGAACACTGAAAATAAATATAAATTCCTTAAGATTGTTAGTATTATTGTGTTCGAAATCAGAAAATCACAAAAAAAAAAAAAAAAACCCTTAGTTCAATAAACAATCGTAGAATAATTTTGAGCCCACAAGTTGTTTGTGTGTTCTTAAGGAATTTAATCTCATCACTGTTGCCCAAGGTTATGGATTACTTCCTTCCAGGATAAAACAGAAAAGTTGTTCTGTAATACTGGCAATCGGAATTACAGAACTTCAGCGAACTCAACAAACGGAGCAAATCACACTTACACTTTATTTATTCGAAAAAATAATGCAAAAAAGTAGAAAAGAGGGGAGAAATTTTCAAATTTTTCATGTATAAAAAATGATCTAAGCCTCTAAATTTATAAACAATGAAGATGAATTCAAAAGGTGCATCGTCCATTTTCCATTCACAAAAACCTAACAATATATATATACCTCCCCTTATGATTACCTCACTAAAACAGGAGAAATTCCTAACTAAATTGGTAAGCAAATTAAAGTACGGCCATTTCATTTCATTGATTTGTTTTCTCTTTCGTGTGCACAATAATTTTTAAAGATGATACATAATTAATATATGTGTCTATAGTAATATTGGTTTAGTAACCTATTATAATGGATTAAAACACAAAAAACGTGTAAGATTATTTCATTCTCAGGAGTCGTTTGGTACGAACACAAGTAATGCATGAATTAGTAATACAGGGATTAGTAATTTTTATCAAGTGTTTATTTATTGTATTAAAAATTAGCTATGCAATGCATAATCTAAGCTTGTGTTTCGTTTAAAACTGTACAAATTTTTCTTTATAATTATACCCTTGAATATTCTTCTTTCTATATATAAAAAAATTTAGGAAAAGGGTTTGAGAGGCGGTTTAGTAATTTTAGGATCTTATCTAGGTATAATTAATGTAGGAATTAGTAATCCTTTGGTTTCTTTGGTATTAGCTAAGCCCTCTTATGAGGTATAAGTAATCCATGTATTAGGTATGCATAAATTGAATTGAGCAACCAAACATTATATTAGACGGATTAAATTTTTATACATGAATTATTTTAGTACAACCTACCAAACGACCCCTCAGTATATAAATCCATACTACTATTCAATTTGGTAGACTTGGCTTCTCCTTTATGCTTTTGCGTAGTTGTCAAGATCTTTGGTCCTCAAAAAGCACCGTCTTTAACTTCCTTTTCTTTGTTTTCTCTTCGAGTTATTGGATGGGATATAAAAACCAACAAAAATAAAAGGAGGGAATAAGACTTTTAAGTTTATTTATTACTGATAATGGTTTCTTTTGCTAGTTTTCTTTTTCTTTTTTATCTGGTATCTGATATCACATTTGGACACGATAAAATCCGGAGTCGCATCGAAAAATCCCATATTGAGGAGGAAAATAATTCTTAATAAAGACGACTCCATACTTAGAACTCAAACCCTAAACTTCTAATTAAGTGTGAAAGGATACTTATCATTCTACCACAAACCTTTATCGGCGACTACATACCCTCTGATTTCTTTTCCTAGTTTATTATTACTTGTTGTTAGAAAAAAAAGAAAAGGTGAAGTTATAACTTATAAACTATAAAAGCGCCTAATAAGTCAAATTGAAAGGACAACATGTGGATGCAACCAAATGTAGCACTTGTGGTCTAGATTACACATTCAACTTATTGATTCATCAATAATTGCATTGAGGAAATATGGAACCAAAAATTACCTCAAAAAGTACAAATTATATCCGTGGGACAACAGGAAGAAAATGAATTATGACAATGAAACTGAAATTGGGATATTAATAACACTATCTTAGGACCAACATAAGTTGCGTAAAGAAGTAAGTACTCATTCATCCATAATAAGATATTTCAGATTTGAGTTGTGAGTACGATATCGTCTTTGTGCGCTTTTCTTTTAGTGTGAGATTTTTCGACATAAAATCTAATTTAATCTATCAGACCTTAATATAAATACCGAACACTGGACGAAACAAAATAAACACACAATTTTAGACTATCATAAAGGAGATATATGCATTACTTTAAGGAAATTAAGAGGAAAAGAAAAGAAAAAGACATTTAACGTTCTTATTTAAATGCTTTTATTGTCATCCTCGAAGAAACTAGAATGTTCGAAATAGTATTATTCTCGTCCCCAAGTTTTTTATTACGTACGATACAAAAATCTTTTTTCAAATTGTGATTCTACGTAAGTTACAATGTTCTTTAACAAATACCAGTAAACTAATCTTTGTCATTTTAAAATTACTGAATTTTTAACTGATTATTCATAAAATAAATCTGGTCATAATATCGTTGTTAGCTTTTATTGTGAAAATAGCATGGGCTATTTAGTTTTCGTACTAGTAATTAAAAACTAGTTAGCATTTGTAAAGTCATTGAAAAATAGCATTATTTTGCTTAAATACAAAAAGTTTCAGCATAATATGCGGGATTAAAGATCTCCTTCATATAAACTTCCAACATATCATGTTTGAACTCTAGTACACAGAAAGTTCTAGCATAATATGCGGGATTATGGAGCTCCTGCATATAAACTTCTTGCATATTATATTTGAACTCCAGCACATTATGAAATTACAGCACGTTATGTTGGAAGCTCATATATAAAAAATTCGAAATCCAGCATATTATGCGGGAATATTTTTAAATTTTAAGGTGTTTGTTCAGATTTTACCTTTACATAAAAAGTGACTAAATTCTAATTATTTTTTAAAAGTAATTATTTTTCAACTATCAATTGTAAATTTGATTATTTTTTTATTTTTTCCCGCTTTTATAGGACTATTACTAGTATAATTGTAAACACAAATGTTAAATTATCGATTGGCAAAATTAAAATATACCGATTAAAATATATACTGACTCGAGTTTCTTACAAGTCAACAGACGAAATGATGATTACACTTTCGTTTTCCATCTCCAAAGAGGGAGATAAAGATGGACAGATCTCATTTAGGTTACAGACAAAGGAAAATGTGAAAAACACTATGATTGTTCAAGAAAGAACAAAATAGATTATAAAGGTGACAACCGCGAAAGTGTATGCTTCAATATCTGTAGAAGTAACAAAATTGTTCAGTTGTCCCACGTTGGAGGTGGGATTTGACGTCTTTGGTCTTTTTATATGATCTTGGACAATCCTCATCTCATAAGTTAGATTTTGAGGTTGAGTTAGGCTCAAGGTCCATTTATCATGGTATCAGAGCCATGCTCATCCCAATTATTGTTACCGATGTTGGGCCCCCATTTATATTGTCCACGCTCTAGAGTGAAGGCCTGGACGTGAGGGAGTGTATTGAGTTGTCCCACATCGGTGGGATTTGAGGTCTTTGATCTCCTTATATGGTCTTGGGCAATCCTCATCTCATAAGCTAGCTTTTGGGGTTGAGTTAGGCCCAAGGTCCATTTATCAAAAACAGTGAGCAAATGTAGTTTTTATGTCAGTGGTTTTATCTCAATCCAATACTTTAAACGTGAAATATAAATTTATGTGAAAAATTTTACTAAAATTACAGTTTATCTATAATTAAAAGTAGAAGAAAAAGCGATTTCATTAAGTTAAGTAGCAGTGTTAAAACAAAATAAACTATCTTTCTAACTAAAAAGATATTTTAAATTTTAAATTTTGAATTAATTGGTTACTCTATTTGAAATAAAAAATATAAATATCTTATAATTATCTATAATAAAAAATAAAAAAATAAAAAATTAACTTATATATATATATATATAAAAAAATTTAGCTAATAATTAATTATTGAAAATTAACAAATAAATTAACTGCCTAAATTAACTACTCAAACATGGGTGAGGGTTGGTTTAGGTTAGTTTTTTTGTTTCTTTCTTAAAAATTATTTTCGTTTTTTTAAATAAAAAATATATTTATTAAAATTCACATAATATTATTGCAAAAAAAATATAATAAATTTTAAAATAAAAGAAATTTCAAGAGTAATAAAATATATATTTTCTATTATATTACAAAAATAAAGTAGTAGATAAAATATTGAACAAGTAATATGCTAATAATTTCTATTAACAATGTAACTATACTAAACAGTGGATAATATAATTAAAAAAATATAGGACAAAAATATTATTCGATGACTATATAAATTTATTTAATTTAATAGAGATTTTATTTATTAAAATCTAGACAATATATATTCTATCTATATAGCAGACAAAAATATTGAAGAAAAATTTAATAATACTAAATATTGGAATAATATAATAAAGAAAAATACATAACGAAAAACTTATCCAATGACTATATAAGTCCCTTTAATTTATTAGATATTTTATTATTGGGTATATCGTATTGATTAATAAGATGACAATTGAAATTTATTAAAGCAATACGCTCTAATATGTACAAACAAGCATGATTACAATTTAATTAATATTTTTTAAATTTGATTGCGCATCGTACGTGTACAACTACTAATAATAGTATATATGAATTCATAACTTCAAAAAGTCTAATAAGTGCTCTTAAATCTTAAACTCATAAAACTTAAATTATGGATCCGCCTCATGACTTAAGCAGCTCAATACACGAAGCATTCCACATTCACGCACGATGCGGGAAATTAAAGAGCCATACCTCAAAAGGATATAATATAAGCAGCCTACTCTAATGCAAGTATCATTAATTAATTCCACAACTCGAACTCGTAACTTATTTAGGTCACACGGAAATAATTTCACTTTTCCTCCTCATGACTCAAGAAAATCACCAATATTGGCCACAACTTTCTTTTTTCACATCAGAAACTAGTAATCCCATATTCAGAGGGTCCACCAACAAAGCCACCTGCTTAACCAATTGTCTATGTTTGCATTGTCTTCGTCTTTTTATGTCAAATTTTCAGGGCATCAATGATATTTTTCTTGATCACATATCCTAACAGCAAATGTTCACTTTTCTTTGTATGATTAAAAGTTAGCAGCTCAACCTTTAATCTTAATTCATCTAAAGTTAGCACTCATAAACTGTTAGGCTTTTGATCTAACGGAATCCTATTGCATTCCCACGGAACTATGTGAGATTGATATCAAATTTGATTTGTAGTTATCCAATCCAACCCGCTAATTTGACATCCCTAATCGGGGGTGTTCATGAAAATCGGTCCTTTAAGATGGGAAACTAATCTTTATTGCTCGTTCTTAGGTCTTTTTATTTTTTTTATCGCCTTACTTCATTCACTGATTTCTGTAATTTATTTCTCTTTTATGAGTAACTGGTTGTGTTGGATGATTGATGGGCAGTTTGAAGAACGAATGATGGAGAGCAGCTTTCTAGAGCTGGCACTCTGTGCGTATCTTTTATGTTTATGTTTGTCTTTGTTCTATAGTTGGATCAGCCGATTTCCTTAGTATGTATCGAAAAACTAAACTAAGTCGACTACCAAATTAAATTGACAAAAAACCCGATATCCTTTTGATTTGATTTTGGTTATAAATTTTAAAAATGGATCAAATTTAATTTTTTTGTTTTAGTTTTAAGTAAAAATAATCGAAAATGGAACCAAGACCGTCTGTAAAAATACATATTTTTAATCTTAATATTATATATATATATATATATATATATATATAAATTTTTTAAAATTGTATGATGCATATTAATCGTTTGCACTCTTATTGATACTCTAGTTTTTTGCTATAATAGTAATCTTGTTCTTCGGCTTTATAGTCTAGGTTAATCGGTAGTTTTATTTTACTAAGTCCAAGAATCTTTTTCTTGTTAAAAATAATTTATCTTTAATTGAATTTTTAAATTATTTATTATTATTTAATTAAATTATTATCAATAAATATTGATAAACAATATATTTTCTCAAAAAGTAACTGCTTTTGCTAATGTTATGTTAAAATGTAGGTATCAGAAAATATGTTTGACATTGTATGTTTAGTATTTAAGACAAAATATGACAAAAACTAAATCGATAAAAAATCAACTCAACTAGTTTTGTTCTAAATTTGAAACTTATTTGGTTTAATTTCTTTTCATGGGAAAATATTCTAACCAAACAATGAACACCTCTACCCCTTACAGCTTGTTTGAATGGTTTGTTATTATTGCTTCATAATGTATCATATAGTAATATATTGTATTGTACTGTAAATATATACAATGTCTGGATAGATTGTATGATTTGCCGTCGTTTTATGATATCATGTACCAACTATATGAAGAAGAAACTTGCAATGATGTAAAGAAAAGGTAAGGTCCGAATTAATATTATTATATAAAAAATTATAAAATAAAGAATAAAATAAGATTTTTTTAATAGTAAAAAAGAGCAAGACGAGAGGAAAAAAAAAGAAAAAAGAAAACGATGCGACCACCATAAAGTAATATTTTTGTCGTTACGTAATGACAAATTTAACGATACGATATAATAAAATTAAAGTACCAATCAAAATAAATATCATATTTAAAGTAACATTACGATACAACACAACAGGTAACCCAGAGTTTTCGCCTTCCTTTGAGTTGGTCTCAACTTAGCCTAACCCAGAGTTTGACCACCACAATCTCTATCCCAAAAGATCGGACTAATTAGTAATTACAATACTTTTCCAACTTTTCCATATTTTCTCAAAGGGATATTGAGTTTTCCTTCCATTAGAAGGAAATGAAGATGAAAAGGCAGGGGGGAAGCTAAGTTGAAGAAAGGAAGTTTAATTGGATCCTTTTTGTTAAAGATTATACTGTATAAAACAAGAAAAAAATGAGTTTTTTTTGTTATATTTAAATTGTTGAATTATTTTAACATAAGAAAAAAAATCTAATAAAATGGCAAAAGTCATAAGTTTATATACAAAGAATAATACTTTAGTATTTTTTTATTTTTTTTAGAGATGGCAATGGGGTGGGGTGTGTTGAACACAATCGGTTGCTCACAACTTGAGAGTTTTATTATTGAAAACTCAAGAACAACTTTGATCTTACAACTTACTCACACTTAGCAACTTATTTGTTGCTACACTTTTATTTTTGCTCTCACTCTCCTATTTTGTTTTCTTTGTTTTTTGTTTGGATGGTTTGGCAAATGAATTGCCTCCTATTTATACTAGTTTCCTAGGGACTAACTAGCAAATAAAATTTATTATACAAGTCCCTCTATATTTATAAATTAGTCCCTAATCTAGAATTTTCTTCCAACTACCTAGTTCTAGAATTTATCTAGATAAATCTTCTCTAGATTTTTCTCCTAGATTCTTTTTATCTTTACATTATCTAGAAGACTACTTACTCTAGAATTCTCTAGAATTCTCTCCAAAAAAAAATCTTCAAATAAAGTTGGTAATGCTTAAATAATTTAACAGGGTGCAGTTTGGATGTACAGGTGGGGTGCGGGTTTGAGTTTTGCGGATGCGGTGCGGTGCGGTGCGTGTTAAATCATTATTATTTAAAATTCAGTCGGGTGTGGTTGCATGTTGAAGTCATGAACCGATTTCATATTGTTGCGGAACAAAGAAAACTTGTCCTAAAACCATTTTATTTTATTGTTTCGTCCTACATTATAAAAAACTCTCAATTGATTTACTTTTATTGAAACTTTTTAATCCAATCTTTAAGTATATTTTAGTTTCTAAATATTCTATTTTTTTTTCTTGTTATACCCAAATTAATACTGCAGATTTATGTTTATGGAAATAAAATTTGTTCTGTCCGTCCAATTCAATTATCCAAAATTTTGAATTCTTCGTTGGTTTATGATAAGATTCTTATCATCTCTCCTATAGTTTAATGCATAAGAGTCCAAAATTATGAGTATTTTGCACTTAATTTCATTTTCAATTGTATCAGAACACAAAAGGAAGTTGTTTAGCGTCAAACGTGTTTCTTGGTGAAGAGACTTGGTCCAAAAGCTAACAAAATTTAATAATAATAAAAAAAAGCCTTAAGCAGGACGGGGCAGGCGAATGGGGGTGTAGGTATGAGGCGGGTGAATACGGATACAAATGATATTTAGGGTGAGGCGGGTTAAAATTTTACAGGTTAAGACAGAATTCGCACCGCACCCACACCACTTACAATCCCTATAATACCTTTATATAAATTCTTAGTTCCGCCACTAATAACGGCCCAAAGGGATATTTTTTTGGGATCAAATGGAAGACAGTAATAAAAGCGCCTTTATTGCAATTTGCAAAAGAGAAGAAACCTAAGTAGAGAAAGGGGATAAGCATTTTGAAGTTCAGTTCTACCTCAAAAGAAAGCAATTTGGGGCCCTTTGTCATATTGTTGGGAATCACTATTCACATATGTCTGTCCCTTGGAAATCTATGCCTTGTTTGAACTTTGAAACAACCCCAAAACTTCCTTTTTTAATTCTATTTTTGCAATATTTAAATTCCACCAAATGAATTATTTATTCATTTCTCTCCCTATCAATACCATAGATAAGACTATTGTTGGATGGAACAAACATTAAACATAAACAAATGGGGTGGAAAATATTTACTAAAATTTTGGTCAAAAGACCCCTCATTTCTCATCTGAGATTCCTATCCTGTGGTGCTGTGTGATTGGGAACTAAAAAGATCTAATCTAAAAGCTGCTTTCTCTCCCCAAATGTCTCAGAGCATCTTTGCAGAAATGTATGTTTCAATCAAAGTACCCTCTTTTTCCTTTTGTTCTCTTTCTCCACATGAAAATCACCAATAATAACTTTCCCCAAAAAACATATTCATAAATTGAGGGGGGGGGGG
>MCJB01000995.1:9296-26400 GCA_002018475.1 Nicotiana obtusifolia | reverse complement strand
AGGCCCCAGTTGTGGTGGAGAAAAAACATAAAATCTCCATAATAAAACTTGAGGAAAAAAATAGGGTGAAAAAAGAAACATTAGCATTATCTAAAATACAACATATAACAAATCATAAACCAGAAACAAGACAGAATTCAAAGTTGAATTTTTGCAGAGAAGCCTTTCATAGTTAAAGAAGCATAAATTCCCAAACACATTGAATTAGAAAAACAACAAATTTTTGGGGAAGGACTGTACTAAAACAAAGTCTCAAACTTCATTGAAAATTCAGAAAAATAACATAGAAATAATAATTGAGGGACAGAAAGCTATAAAAATCAAGACTTTATAAGGTAAAAATACAGATTTAACAAACCTACCAAACTTGGGAACTCATAAGAAATCCTTTTAAGTTTTCCATGTGAGCTCTCACACTCAAAACAAAGAGAAAAGAGAAGAATAAACAGTGATAAAGATGGGCGAATAATTAAACATTTATTTATAAAGCTGAATTGGAAACGTACCTTGAAAATCTGAGAACATTATAGTCAGGGAAGAGAGGCAGTAGACATAGATTGGAAAAGCCGAAATGATCGGCGATTGAATCGAATCTCCCAAAAGAGAGAGAAAGAGAGAGAGAATATGTAGATTTGACAGTCACGCTACAACGCACCCTCGTTTATATCTTCTTCCTTTCTTTTCTCTGTCTGGATTTAATACTACTTCCCTACTTATATTGATAGGAGTAGTATTTTTTTTTTTTTTATTCTTTTTGATTCCCACTAGGTGGTCATATCAGTGTTGGGATCCGATTAAATTTAGATTCACGCTTGAAAATTTCGTATACGCGTAACGTACTCCCTAATAAAGCAACTTTATAAAGGGGGCTTGAACTCGAAATATGTGTAAAAATACGATATTTAGATCTAACTCAATCATAAAAGCTAGCTCGTGAGGGAAAATCTGTTCAAGTACATATAAGGAGACCACCAACTCATTTCCTAACCAATGTAGGACTCTAACCACTCTTACACCCCCTCGCACGTCCAGACCACCAACTGGAGTGTGACAACATATCATAGGGGCCCAAACGGGAACAGACCTGGCTCTGATACCATGTAAAGATGGCGTTTGGGCCTAACTTAACCATTAAAGCTAGATCATGAGGGACGGACTGCCCAAGTCCATATAGGAGACCACTAGCCCATTTCCTAACCAATGTGGGACTCTAACCACTCTAACAATATCTTATTAAGGATGAAAGAGTACTTACCACTTCACCACAACCCTTATTGATAAATTGAATAACCACTTTCCTTGTGTTTTGGAATTCCACCTATTTGGTAGGAGAATGTAGTAATTCAATTAATCTATTCATCTCAATTTGTTGTCTTATGTAATTTATATTATGCAATGAATTGTACTATAAAAATTATTTATGCGGTGATTAATTTTAAATTATGAATTATTGTGTGATGTTTAATAATAAGAAAGTTGTACATGAATTATTTATTTAAAAAAGTATTTTGTCGGTAAATAGTTGAATCCTTAATATATATATTTTTTTTGACAATTGGTCAAAATTTTATTTACCAAGGGAAAAATATGTACAAACAAATCAAAACCCCTAAAGCTAGACAGAACAATTATCTCCTTGACCTCCCCCATCTCTTTTTACAACATGTTTTCAAGCAAACCAAGGGGAATAGTTCATATTTCTCAAAAATTCAGCTATCCTACTATTTATTGTCCTTTTCCATGTATGTCTTATACTATCAATTTACCAAGGCCTACAATATTTTTTTGTTTGCCCAAGAAAGTCCTTTGGTTCCGCTCTTGCCACAAATAGTAGATACAACCAGCCATTACTGTCCTAAATATACTAGCTTTGGCATTTTTTCCTTTAGCATGATTGATTGCCCTGTTAACTTCTTGACTCCATCTCATAGGTAATCTGTTGATGCCTTGTCAGTTGAGCAGTTTGGTCCATAATTCTGCAAAGAACTTGCAGCTGAAGAACAAGTATTCTATGGATTCATCTTCAGTGTTGCATATAGGATACTCTAAGTTTGTCACTACACCCCACTCAAGCAGCTTCTCCTTCATATATATTCTCCCAATAGCTACCAGTTGCAGGATAAATATCCATTTGTTGCATTCAGTATTATTGCACACTAGCCTTTTCCAGCTAACCTTGTGGAAGTCACCTTTTAACTTGTGATCAGTGGCGGATCCAGGATTTTAAGGTCGTGGGTGCTCACTCTCTGGCTATATAAAAAAATTAGTTCAAGGAAGAATTGATCCCTTGACCACTTCATATTTGTGCACTCTATTCTCACCTCTTAACCAAAGCACCCAGAAGATTTTTTGTTTAATGAGTGCATCCTAGTTCTTTATAACAGTATTCCCTGTATTTTCTATATAATTATACAGAGTTTGCGTCGGGGTTAACGGGTGCTGAAGCACCCGGTACTCAACACGTGGATCCGCCCCTGCTTGTGATAGAACTTCTTAATTGAGGACTGTAACATCTATTAGATCTTTATATGTGTAGCTAGCAGCTTCAACAGTCTCCTTTGCCTTAAAACACTTTGCTCACCATCCAAGAAGCATTTCTAGGTTTAACCTTCCACAAGTGATTTCTCTTCACATAGTAGTTGTGGATCCACTTGATCTATAATCTGTCTTTTTTCTTACATAAATTCCAAAAGTGTTTGCATATAGCAACCTTATTCAATATATAGATATCAATCACATTAAAACCTCCAGCTGATTTGGGATTGCAGACTTTGTTCCTTGAAACTAATTCCTTTCCGGTTATCTCGTTTCCCCTGGTCCAGAGAATTTTTTTACACACAGCTTCAATTTGTTGTATGATCTTTGTTGGCATGATAAATATTTGGCACCAAAATTGATTTAATTGATTTTTACTATTTTCTCCGGTCCATTTTAATTGATTTTTAGTTTTTTTTTTATCCATAATATTTGGATTTTTCAGATACTAAGAAGGAGTTAACTTTCTTTTTTCCAAAGTTTGCCTTGGAGTAAAGAGCCTATGGATATTTGTTATATTTTCATTGAACAAATTAAGATTAATATGGTCAATTTCATTGTTAATTAATGCTAAAAGGTGCATTTCTTAATATGTGTGAAAACAATCATAAAAGCAATTAAAGTGGACCGAAAAGAGTAATATATATTTGTATTTTATATTCTATTATGCATAAAATAATAAACAGGTAACTACATAACTTAATTCAGGTATTATTTTAATATCGCCAATCAAATAAATGCATTAGTTATGCGATCATTATTTTTCCTATGCAGTCAACGAAATGACGTATTATCTTAAGTAAGATTTTATTTAAGTATTGATTATTCCAATATAATCAACCAAATGTTATACTGTCCAACGTTTTTATGCTACCAGGGTGTATTTCAATCTATTATTTGTTTTGCATATTTATTTTTAATATTGTGGTGAAGCTAAAAATTTTAATAAGGAGATTAAACAAAAAAACTTGCACAATGAATGAATACACTAGCCTATCAAGAGGATTCACAAAATTTAATTTTACTTCATTTACATAATATAGAGTTTTCGGGCAAAGAATTTAATTGAACCAATCAATACACTCAGTTCCGCCACGACTCTTACATACTCCCTCCGTTTCCTTTTATTTATCCACTTTCAATTTTTCACGCCCTTTAAAAAATAATAATTGTAGTATGTATTTTACCATATAACCCCTAATAATGATAGCATTTTAAAAAGTCTTAGAAAGCAAATTGGAGAATGAGTAGTTAATGATAAGGGTAAAATAAGAAAGAAAAAATTGTATTTCTTTTTATTTGTTAAAAGGCATAAGTAAAAGTAAAAATATATTTTTAATAATAATAAACAGGTAAAAGTGAATACAAGTAATGCATGGATTAGTTCTAAGGGATCGTTTGGTACGAACACAAGTAATGCAGGGATTAGTAATGCAGGTATTAGTAATGCAAGTATTGTAGTGCTGGGATTATTTTTTATCAAGTGTTTGGTTCATTGTATTAAAAATTAGCTATACAATGTAATCTCTTTGGTTTCCTTGGTATTAGATAAGCCCTCCTATGAGGTATACGTAATCCATGTATTAAGTATACATAAATTAAATTGAGCAACCAAACATTATATTGAACGAATTAAATTTTTATATAGGAATTATTTTACTTAGTACAGTCTACCAAACGTCCCGTTAGTGTTAATCATTTATCAAACAAAGAGCTAAAAGCGACAACATAAATTTCACAAGTTTCGTTAATTGTAACGACGCAAACATCGATCACTTATCTTTTATTTGAGTAATAATTAAGTGAAAAGGTGATAAATATCAATATCACTTTCAAGAAGTTGCATTCTCATGACATGTATTAATTAGTGTTTGCTTCAAAAAATTGGAAAACCGATTTTATGAAAAGTACCACTAAAAAGATTTTTTATTATGTATATGATTATTTGATTACGGCAACAATTACTTTATAGACTAAATATATCATAAATTTATTAAACGCAAATTTTAAATAATAAAAGAAAACTTTCAACATATAAACTAAATATATTACAAATTATAGTCTTACTACTATTCACATGTTCTTTCATAGTATTTATCTCCCCTAATAAAACAATAAAGTTTTATATCAAAGAGTACCAATTCATATCAATAAGGGTAAAATCAGAATGATAATATTAAATATAAAATGGTAATATTTTTTGGGATAGATTAGAAAAAGAATGTTACCTACGATAGGGGTATAGGGAGTATAAATTTCTCGAAATTAGATTGTCCTCGTTATATGTTGGATGTTATATTAGAGGAATATTTGAAATTATAAACTTATACCATTATTATATTTAGGTTGTCAAACGTCTCACGTGAGTGGCGGAGCTAGTCTTTCGATTGCAAATTCGATCGAATCAATTAATTTTGGTCCACACTTTATATTTATTTTAAAAATTTTATTGAATATTTAAAAAATGTTACTTTAGAGCTCAATAATTTTAAAGAACTATATTTCTAAATTCATAAACTTTAAATCCTAACTCAGCCTCTGTTATTGCTTTAGAAAACTTAGGATTAATAGCTAACCCAACATCATCATTTTGTCATCTATTTTCTAGTCTTTTGCCCTTTTTTTGGTTTCCATTTTTTTTTTTTTTAATGCACTTGCTTTTTNCCCCCCCAATATAGTGAAGTTACCATATTGTTTTTAATTTAAGACATTATTTGGAGAACATTTTGTTAAAGGGCGAACCTTATATATACACACATTGTTAGTATAATTTGTTTAATATTAATATATTTAACTGGTTATAATAAATTATAATTTATTTTTAGGTTATCAAATTAGATTACGATGGATAGTTACATGGTGTAAGTCCTCTTAACCAATGGTGTAAAAATACTGCGCAATATCAATACACATAAGTTAAATTCATATTTGAATGAGAAGAGATCCGTACAAATTACAAGGTTAGCTTTTTGAAGAATTTGAATATTTTTTAGGGTAATACTTTGGACAAAAATTACTTTTAACCCGCAAACAAATCTATTTATATTTGGTGGCCACAAAAATATATATTGTTAGACCCTCGAGTTGGGACTTAGACGCATGCGGGCAAAGATCGGTGTCAAGGGCTTGTACATTGCCCCTTGACATGGGCCAACGTTGGTGGTAGAAGCAATGTGCGGGGTTGTATGCCTATGGCATGGTGTGTAGCAAAGTCAAGTGCTTGGGTATTGGCAAGGCAGCTTGACGAATGTCAGTGGCACGGATAGGCGCATAGCACCAGGTGGGCATGCGTGCAAGGTAGATGGGCAAGGTAAAGTGGTGGCACGATGTTGGCATGGCATTGGGATGAAGATGGGGGGAAAATATTCTAAATGTTGGGCGAAATCATGTTGAGCAGATCAGGCCAAGGCGTGCGCATGGCACATGGGCGGAGCATGTGCGCGGCACATGCGTCGGTTAGGCAGTGTGTATGGCATGTGCACACGTTGAGGCCACTTTCTGAAGACATGGCCCTTATGGGCAGAAATGCTGCTTAGAATAGGGAAACCATGATCCCCATGTACTGCCGGCACATGTCATGCACGCCCCTCCCCCTTGCAACTGCTGTAACTGCCCCTGGCAGATTGTATTTATATGCTGAATTTGGCTAAGGCATTGGCCAGTTTTGTAAGCCTTCAAATTCGTGAGTCCTTTTGTATATCTGAGAGATAACAAAAAGGTTGGATGTTCCCCATAATCGTTGTGTGTGCTTTCCATTTTATTTGACCCGTAATTGAGTTCAAGTGTCAAAAGTGAGCGTGTGTGCGAAGGCTGAAGTTGACTGTGACGCTGATTGCCGAGCAGTGGTTACGCTAAAAGAAATCACCCCTATTTCAATATATATTATCGAGTATTATTTTAAAAGTGGCTACGTAGTATCATTCTTTTTAGTAGATTCCAAATTTCTCTCTTTTTGTTTTTTACGGGGCCAAAAAAAAAAAGGTTACCTATAGATAAGCTTTTTTACGGCAGTTGACGATCTGGGGGCAGTAGACTGTAGCTAGAACTAGGCCATTGACTAAAGATAGAATTGTTTATTTTTTTTGGGTACATTAGTAAAATGATAAAATTAATTTGTGTTAATTTGTGTTAATTAAAGTGACAAAACAATTGGAGTCAAATCAATTCATACTAGTTTTTAATCAAAATTTTGGATATTTAGGAAATAAAAATATATATTTATAAGCTACAATTTTTTTATATCAAGATGGCAAATAAATTGTTTCTAAATGTTAGTTAAAGTCCCTTAATCTGACTCTCGAGAGGTAAAAATCGGTGAACATTTACAAACGAAAAGTTATCTAAATTTTCTTATTATTATCTTATACTTTAAAAGTATTTTCTGTCGATTATTTTTATATTCTCTAAATAAAACAAATCCATTTATTTTGTATTTTAAAGTGCAATGCAAAAAATAATTAATTCTTTTGTTGTGTGGACATTAATTAATCGTTCACACACATAACTAATGACAGCCTACTACAGCTACACATTGTCGACTCTTTCCTGTTGATTTTTCGTAGTAATTAATTAAATTTTGTCATAAAAAATTATCAGATCCACTTAAACCAACAATTAATATTCTAACAAACCCAGGAAGGTTTTAAATTAATGTGTGAGCTTTGAGTTGGCCAAATCACCTTCTATTTTATGAAAATCTTTCGTATTTGAAGAAGTAGATATATTTTTTATAGTAAAAAATTATTCGCGTCGTGTGTTTATATACCAAATCACTTTAATTTATATGGTTAAGTGATTTAATAAAGTAAAACGTATATGACTTAACCATGATTAAGTAGAAAAAAATTATGTATAAACATCATGCATTTATAAATGTGATGTAAACATCCGGTGTTTAAAGAGATAGATTCAAACTCCTACTCGGTTCAACTATCTTTTTTTTTTTTCCAGCTTTTTTATATATTTATCTCAAAATTTCATTATATTTACGAAGCAGGAATATATTTACGTATCGGCCCTTTACTAAAATTACATTTCCAGAGTGGAGAGGAAAACAAAACTTTGTAAGAGAAAAGAAAATTTTTATAAGACCGAACACTTTACTAAATTGGAAGAGAAGAAAAAATGTTTTACATGTAACACATTAATGCTTTGGTGTATAAAAGTAGATAAAATAATGAAGTAAACAAGTTTCATGTGAGCAGGGCGCGGATGCAGCATGTCAATGACGGATTCAATTGAATCTATAATTTTAATACGACGTAAAAATTTATATGTTAAAATTCGTTAAATATTATAAAATGATAGATACGAATCCATAAATTTATAAATTAATAAGTTCAATACTAAAATCTTAAAGATTGAACCGATAAAATTTAAATTATAAATTCGTCTCTTATGATTGGAATATCAAACAGCTTTGTCTGCCATTAAATGCAATTAAGGTATGTTTTTAATATTCAGAGAGCTAAATTTCTGTCATTTTGAGGAATTATTTCGTAAGTTTTTTAGTTCCAAAAGTGTGGTATCATGTGGAAAAGGGAAACAGAACAATTATAAAATGATGAGTCGTTAGAAAATATTTATTCACGCTAAATATTTACACTAAGCCGAATAATTTAATCAGAAAAGGCATATATTAAAGTAAAAACACATTACTTAACAACGATTAGATAACATGAAGTTTATATCCTTAACATTTTACTATACTTTAAAATTCACTTTGATTACAATTTTATTAAGAATTAAGGATAAAATTGAGACTATATTGGTAAAATTTAATTTTGACACGTAGATAGATTGCATGGCGATACAATATTACTTGAGATAGATTTTATCAAGAGATAAACCAATAAAGGACTCTGCCCCCACGAGAAGTATTTCTGATTCGGTAACCCCTTCTCGGGAAGACAAGAATCATGTTCCAGTAAAACACTCCAAAGATGATTCCAGGAATCCTTGGTGAAGCAATAGCCCGAGGTCTGACTTGATGTACTAGTGATCCACCCGCATTCACTACACCAAATACTTCTCCCACAACCAACAAGTATCTCGCTGGCTTCTAATTATCTATTCAGAGCGATGTGCGGAAGCAAGGCTAGGTATATGAATGTTACACTTAAGTTATAAATACCGATAATTCTCTCATTTGTAGTTCATTCGGAGACAACTAAACTTACTCATTGTTAAATGTTATTGTATCTCTTTCGGGCAATCAATCTTTACTATGCAAGCATCGTGGCTCATGACGAAACTTTATAAGATTATTTGTTTTGCTTGTCTACTTTAATTGCTTTATTAGAGTCATTTATTGATCATTTAGTCTAATTATATTATTCATTCAATTAAGATTTGATTTAAACTGGCTGTTGTTGGGATATATGCTATTAATTAGGGTGTACAAATGAAACCGATAAACCGTATCAACCCGATAATTCGAGTTAAACCGGAAAAAAAAAACTCGACTATGATTTGATTTGATTTGGTTTGGTGTTGGAAAAAAAATCCGACGATATTTGTTTTGGTTTTAACTAAAAATGTCAAACCGAAACCAAACCAATCCGACGTTATATGAATAGAAGTTTTAAGTATATTTAATACATGCAAATATTTATTGTAGTGTAATTTATAAATATTTCTTAAGCTTTTTTGTAATTTTATCTTTTAACATATTATTTCAAGCTTGGACTTATAATTTTTGAATGCTTCCATAAATATTAGTAACTTAAATAAATCCTAAACTAAAATCAAATCAATACTAGTGATAATAAAAGACATTCAACTCAATTGTACTGTGAATGAAAGTAGTGTTGGGTATTTTTTTTTTTAGTTTTTTTATGGTTTAGATAAAATGCATAACTTATTTTACTTTTAGTGTTTAGTCATGTAAATAATAGTACTTATTAGTCGTACTTATTTTAGCAACTTATTATATTTGTTTTCATTATGGCTTATTAATAATATTTTTTTATGCGATTTTCTCATCTTTATTGTTGAATATTTTAGTACAATCCATGAATCATCTCATATTTATGTCATTTTATTAAAAAACACCTTATATAGTTTTGTCTTGCTAGGATTAAAGAAATATTTGTAGCGCAAATTCTATGTTTTGTGCTATGAAGACTTTATGAAAAAAAAAAACCCCGAAAGAACTTGAAAACGTGAAAAATCCGAGAAAAATCGAGATTTTAAAACCCGACTTTTATTGGTTTGGTTTGTTCTTTAGATTTAATAACCCGATATAATTGGTTTCATTTAGTAATTAAAAAAACCGAACCAACCCGACCTATGCACACCCCTACTATTAACCATGAGTTTGGTTTAGATATAGTGTTTATTATGAAATAATTATTTGTTCAATTTTAATGAAGTTTTAAATAGATCATATATTAGTGTGTGTCATTTGCTTATATAGTAGATGATTTAGTATATGGAGTTTAACTTATACACGGAAGATTAAATCATCGGTTCTTAAAAGTATAAAGTTTGAGTTCACGATCTAATGATGGAATTGGACAAACCATCATGGATGATTGTAGCACAAGATTAAATATAATTTATATTGGTTATGAGAATGGTTTAATTCCAACTTCTTGTGCTAGTACATTTTGTATGTATTGAATGAATCAAGTAGAGATAAGTATTTTATACTGATTTAATAAAATAAATCTCTAGCCATTAAATGTACATATACTCTTAATCTTGATATAATAATTATTAGCTGTGTATATATATTTTTTTAATTTGTTGAAAGTCGAGATTCTTTCGTGGGCCAATATGCATGGTAAATTGGATAACGATAATGTATATTGGTGAAATAATAGTTAGTTGATGAAATTCATGTCTCGGTTTAGAGATCGGTGATACACCTTTATGAAAGCTTATAAGTTTTCATGTGTAAACCCGCCCGGTGGATTTTGTATCCGACACATGAAATAAGTTAAGCAAAAGTCTAAGAAAATAATCAATAAATTAAATCGTCATTAATTTAATTTAATTGATTAGTATATGAATCTTAACATGGGGAGTTAAATAAGATTTAATGGATGAATTTCGAAATTGAATAAGGAGTGCAATTACGAATTTTTAGTGGAATAATTCGTAATTAATTATGGTGGATATTAATTCCAAAAATTGTAAATTAATTCCATAATTGATTATGTGGTCCTTGTTGTGCCTAATAATAGGAAATAAAGGAATCATTTTTCTGGTGAAAAAGAAAACCCATCAGGTTTTGGAAAAGTGTTTTAACTCTTAAAACTTGTGTTGTAAACACATAATATTTTCACCTAGAGAAAAAAGACAAGGTGGCCGAGCCTTTTTTCTAGAAATTTCGCCCACACGAAATTACTATTTTCGGATATTATTTGGGTCACACAGTAGAAGACCGTAGAACGTTCGGAGATCGTGATCGTGCGGGTGGTGGAGATTCCATTGATTTACTGTGAAATTGGAGGCTCACGTAAAAAAGAGCTTTACTCAAGAGGTAACCCGTGAAATCTCATTTATATTAATTGTGTAAATTATATGTGATTGCTTTCGCTACTTATAATAATCCATCAGTTGCTAGTAACCGCATTAAATATAAATTCCATTACTTTTATCTTGAAACTATTTTTTGGTTAAATAAAAACAATTTTCTAATTACTAGAAAAATATAAAATCGAGAAGTTTAAAAAATTTATTATATAATTTAATAAAGGACAAAATTGTTCCATTTCGAGTAATACATAAGCAAATTTGAGGATAATTTTACTAACGAGATGTCACGTCCTTAGTCGTTAACTAAGTACACGTGCCGTGCTTGACAACTTACTCACGATCTTGCACAACTTGATCACATTCGGGTCATCACAGAGAGCTCAATATACGCGTGCTTTAAAGCGCCGAAGAATATGTTCTTTTTGCCGAGAATGGGAATTCCTACACTTCAAAATAAATTATCTGAAACACATCGAACAACTCGTTTACACCCACTAATATTTAAACACGTGGAGGTTCAGCCTCGGAAGATCTACAGGCTCGGTTCTGAGCCTACCCAGATTTCCGAACCTATGGATTCGCTAAGTGGGACCCAAAATATACAGCTAATGAATACGCCTTCCAACGTTATGCTCCTGACGTAAGCAAAGTACTGTTATGAACACACATGCGTGATTGCGCTACAATTCTTTGATTTTGTTGTTTTTGGAATTTAGTCCCTCAATTTCTGGCCATATTACGAGAAAGGGTTACAAACTTACAATTTATCCGCCAATTGTCCCTATCAAATCGAACTAACTTATTATGATTAAGTAATAAATTAAACTGTTGCATAGCTCAGGTCGGAGCAAGGTGCCATCGGACGTTCAACAGGTAGTCTCACAATCGGACACTCATGCCCCGACATTGTCATTGTATACTTCCGCGGGTCGGAAGGCGGCGGGGAAGGAGGGGCACATTGGGCGATAATATTATATATTAATTAATTATAAATTTAATATATTTATATTATGGATACATGTATTAAGTATTTAATATTTATTGAACTGGTATAAGCACTTGGTGTAAATAAGTATTTACATATTACTCACTCCGTTCACTTTTAATTGTCCATTTTAGACTTTTTATGCCTTTTAAGAAACAATAAATGAAATATGTATTTTTAATTTAACCCATAATATGATAGCGTTTTCAAAAAATCTTAAAAAATAATTTAGAAAATTAGTAGTTAATAATATAAGGTTAAAACAGAAAAGAGCTGTCTTTCTCTTGATTTATTATAATGAACAAGTAAAAGTGAAAATATATTTTTAGTACGTTGAACATGTAAAAGTGAATCGAGAGGGTACAAAGGATTTCATCATTTTAGGTGCAATTTGCTTTTAATTCTTTAAGTAAATATTAATCCCACTATGTTATTTTGTGTGATTGCTATAACACTTTGCGAATTCGAAGAAATTTATATTTGTTGATTTTTCAGATATTTTTGAAATTTTAGACTATTAACAATTATTGCCTTTAATAAACTTTTTCTTTTTGTAAATTTTAAATATATAAATTTTATTTCATAATTTTTGAAGAATCTATAGATAAATTCACAGAGAAGTAAGTAATTTAATTCTCATGACTCCTTCCAATTCCGCCACATAAAATAAAACAAATAGACTATTAATGTTTGATAATATATTAGGCTCTGTGAATTAATAAATTTTATAAAACTTGTCTTTTGAGATGAACAAAATTAGCATTTCTAATACATAATAATTAAAAAGATAGAAAGAGAATATCTTTGAAGTGTTAACTAAAATAACTACTTCTATTATTATTACATCACAATTGTAAATCAATCGGAGTAGTTATATGAATTTTCACTGATCACGATATTTAAATTTAGACTCATTTCAAAGTCAATTTTATATAATACAAAGGTTAGCAAGCTATGAATGAAGTCTCTCCGGACGATGACCTTAATCATATCAAAATCCTTCTTATTTTCACATGGTAATCCTGAAATATGTTAAGAAAGAAAGAAGAAAAAAGCATATTTTTTAGTGACAGGTCCAATATCCTAATTGTAACATTTTAACAAGACAATGATAGCCTCCTGAAATAAATTTAACTTTGGTAAGTTTCATGTAAAATAATATGCCCTTTTCAAGTTTGCATTTTGCACCTTTGAAGTAGAATAGAAGAACTAATTTTGATCACCAAGGCCTCATTTGTTTTTTGTTTTTTAAAGATTAAGACGTATAAATCTGAATACACGTCTGAATTTCAAGATGTGTATTAAGATTAAGATATTTGAATCTAAATACACATTTGAATGTTAAGATGTGTATTAAGATCTAAATACTAAATGATTAAGACTATTTGATTTTTAACATCTGAATGTATAAAATTTACGTTTATTTGAAAATTAATAAACATAAGACTCAAATAAAATACTAATTAATCTAATATTCTATCACTAAAATATATAGTTTTTAAAAATATGATAGTTGCTGGTGGTGATGGCTAACAGTAATGCTGTGAATGTTGACTAAAAGCGGTGGTTGGTGGTAGATTTGGTTTATGGTTGTAGTTTAGGGTGGTAATTAGTGATGATTGGAAGTGGTAGCTATTATGATTGAGGATGGTGGTGGTGATACTTGTTGTGATTGAAGAAGATGGTGGTGGGTGGTGGTAGTTTATAATGATGGGCGGTGCCAGCTATGGTTGTTGGTGGTGCTGGGGTGGTTAGTTGTAGTAGTTGAGGTGGATGAGTGTTGGTTGTCATTGAGAATGATAGTGGTGGGAATAGTGGGTGGTGGTAGTCGACAATGGGAGCGGCTATGATTGAGGACGATGATGGTGGTGGTTGAGTATGGTGGGTGGCATGGTGGTAGTTGATAATGGTAGGCGGTTGCGGCAGTTAATAATGAATATAGATGATAGCATTTTAATGAAATTAGGTCTTTGTTATAGATCTTAATGATACAAACTCATTAAGTGGTTATAAAGTAAAAACAACAATCACAATTAATTAAGATTTAGAACTTAAGAATAAACTCACATAATGTTTGAGATCTGAATAATTAATATTCAGACCTGCTATAAATGCAAACAAATAAGGCCTAACAACGTTCCCGTTTTACCACGACAAACCAATAGTAAGTGGTCCAAATTAAAATCGTGTAAAATAGGATCATTCGAATGTAACAATTAACCAATGGCGACTCAATCATGTGGCCTAAAGCTAAAACTTAAAAAGAGGCCCTAAATATTTTGGTGAAAGTTTTACATGTTTTATTTTGATGTTAATTCTTGTAGTTTCCTAAAATGCAAAGAAGTTAATTATATATTGATAATTAATTTTTTTCACTTGACAGTATGCTCAATAAGTATAATTCTCACGAGACATTATTGATATTAGACTAGATCTTATTAATTTTTAGTTTGCAAACCTTTTCCAATTTAGGCAACCATTAGAGAAAATATTTAAATGATTCTATTTATAGTATAAATAATTTTTAACATCTGAATGTACAAAATTTATGTTTATTTGAAAATTAATAAATAAAAAATTCAATAAAATATTCCACCACTAAAATATATAGCTTTTTAAAATATGATAGTTGCTGGTGATGATGGCTAACAGTAGTGCTTGTGAATGTCGACTAAAAATGATGGTTGGTGGTAGATTTGGTTGATGGTGGTAGTTTAGTGTGTTAGTTAGCGGTGATTGGTAGTCGTAGCTATTATAAGTGAGGATGGTGGTGGTGGTGGTAGTAGTTCTAATTGAGGAAGATGGTGGCGGATGATGGTGGTTTATAATGATGGGCAGTGCCAGCTATGGTTGTTAATGGTGATAGGGTGTTTAGTTGTGGTAGCTGAGATGAATAAGTATTGGTTGTCGTTGAGAATGATGGTGTCGTTGAAAAATTGGTGCCTTATTTCTTTGGGGGCGTCAATCTACGGGTCGATCTAGAGTCTTTACGTAAGACAACATCATTTAGCCACGGTGGCCAATGCTACGTGGTTAGGTTTTCTTGCAAAAGTCAAAACTATCTAGGACTAATAAGGGTTGTTTGGTAGGATGTATAAGAATACTACTGAATAAGACGTTTTAATAAGTCCATATTAGTAATCTTGGAATTGGATTTTTTGATATTAGTTATGTTGGGATTATTTCTTATCGATTTTGGTTTGATGTATTAAAGGTTTTGAAAGGACAGCGAAATCTTTATACATGCTTATCCACGTATAAAAAATATCTTATTGCTAATACTATGATTTACTATACATAAAAATAGTACTGAATAAGAAGTATAACTTTTTACATAAGTTAAAAAATACTACCAAATAAGAAATTAATAATATCAAAACAAATGTATGTATTTTCCTAATACATTCTACCAAACAAAATCTTAAATGATTGTTGAACACGAATTATAAGATTGACCATGGCCTTGACAACATACTACAAATAAGCTAACCTAACTTCATTTAGTCAAGTCATCATGATTTGCAGATTTTATAGGAAAAATGGAGAGTAACGGCACAAAATCGTTTCTTAAGTTTGGGCCTTGACTCAAAATAGTCCATAGTCCATAGTCCATAGTCCATGAGGTGAATCACCACCTGTCGATGCTGTTAACACAAGTCACACTTAGGGTCGTTTGGTACGAACACAAGTAATGCAGGGATTAATAATACATGTATTAGTAATACAGAGATTATAATGCTGGAATTATTTTTTATCAAGTATTTGATTCATTGTATTAAAAATTAGCTATGTAATGTATAATCTAAGCTTGTGTTTGATTTAAAACTGTACAAAATCTTCTTTACAATTATACCCTTAAATATAAAAAATTAAAAGGGTTTGAGGGGCAGTTTAGTAATTTTAGGGTCTTATCCAGGTATAGTTAAACCTGGTATAAGTAATCCATTGGTTTCCTTGGTATTAGCTAAGCCCTCATATGAGGTATAAGTAATCCATGTATTAGGTATGCATGAATTGAATTGAGCAATCAAATATTATATTGGACGGATTAAATTTTTATATAGGAATTATTATACTTAATATAGGCTACCAAACGACCCCTCACAATTGGATTTTATAAGGCATCGCAATTGAGTAATGTGCCTAATAAGATGTAATTTAAGCCGTAATTCGAAATGGGATGTATAAGATGTAATTAGTTATAAGTCACAATTAAGAATCGCGATTTATAAGTCGCACTGCAAAAGGCACCGCTTTTTTCCACCTAATGCCCTTCCAATCATTCCTCGTTTCCTTATATTCGGCATTCTCAGAAAAATTAAAATCAATAAAGAGCTAAAAATAGAAAAAGAAACTTAAAGCAAACTGGAAGGAAGGCAAACAGTTGCAGGAGTTGAGTTTAGCGTCTCAAACAAGGAGAACTCTGTTTTGCTAATCTATTGCAGGTATCAATTTCCTTCTTTTGGTATCAGTATTGTATTCCCTATGTGTTTGTTTTTAATGTTTATTGTGCTTCAGAAGAAGGATTCTTTGACCATAGTGTACTGAGTTACTGTCGGTGTTGTTGATGAGAAAGTTTGCAAATTTTTGGTCATATATATTGAAGATAGAATTAAATTGAGAATCTTCGGTTTGTAATGTATAACATGATCTATCGCAGATGCGATGCACTGTACATTAATTCTAACTGTATAATGTTTTCTTTCTGTAGGAAGTACCAATTGGACACAATGGTCGAATACAAAAGAGTGAAGGTCAAGTGTTTGCTTGAATTTAATAGAGGGTTTGTGCATATATAAGGTCAAACTTCTGTTATTGATTCGAAGACATGATCAAAAGAGCTTTATTTGCCAGAGAAGTGGGTGTTTCCAATGATAATGCATGGCTACTTAACGGGGGGGAATCCCATTATTGTTGATAAAATGGCCTAGTCCTTCACACCTACCGTGCAATGTGCTCAAAAAGTACAAAGAGAGGTTAGCCTATACCATAATATCTCAATTGGGTTATATGATATTAGCACTAGCAGTTCTAGTTTAGTGATATATAACTTGAGTTTCATGCACAATCACACTACTCCCCTCCTCCCACCCCCTCCAC
>MCJB01000994.1:0-16694 GCA_002018475.1 Nicotiana obtusifolia | reverse complement strand
AACAAAGACCCACAACTTTTACGCTTAGCCTTTTTTTCTTCTCTTAGTTGAGTAAAAAAATTCCAAACAAGAGATGTTTCCGCCCGTTTTGCAGGTCTTCTATCAAATGTAGGGGTTACTACAAGAGGGTCAGGCGGGGCATCATTTGGGTTATTAATAGGACTAGTAGGTGTATCATCTAAATCCCGTTGGGTTTCATCTAAATCATCATTTTCAGCATCATTTTCGAATATAGTTTGATTAGGATAGAGAGCGTTCATAATTTCTTCATCTAATTGATGACCCGGTGCAACATTATGGCAAAATTGAGTATCCGAAAATTGAAAATAAAGGTTATCACTATCTAGAATAACGGGTGGAGGAGGACGGGTAACAAGGGGAGGAGTAGTAGCTTGGCTACTAGATTCGCCAATTTTTTATTTTCCCTTACCCTTACCACCAAACATTTTTTTCAAAGAAAAATCCATATTAATTATAATTAAACTAAATAAAACAAACACAACAACAATATTAAAAATTAAAGAGTTGGAACGAGTTTACCGAATTGACGAACAACTTTTTGAAAATTGAATATTGTTGAAGACTTGAAGACTTAAATACTTCAATTCACCAACTTGACAATTTTTCACGAAATTGGAATAACAAAGTAAGCAATTATGGAAGTAAATTAGAGAGAGATTGAGAGAGATTGAGAGAATTTGTGAGTAAAAATGAAAGAATGGGGGGGTATTTATAGTTGAGAATAGGTAAAAAGTGTATTTATAAAAAATTTGGGGGCCAAATGGCTATTTTTCTGAAAATAAAAAGGTCAAAAATTGGCCCAACGGCTAGATTTTAAAAATCTGGCCGTTGGCCATTATTTTTAAAATATTTTTTTTTTAAAAATTAGCCGTTGGGCCCGGACCATGCCCGCCTGGCGGTCCCGAGCCTAACGGTCCCGGGCTTCGTGGGCTTGGTGGATGGACCGGCCTGTCACGGGCTATTGCACCACTAGGGCCCAGGCCCGTTTGGCCCACTAAGACCGAGGTCCCGAACCGGTCCCGGGCCGGGCCCGGACCACTTTTCACCCTTAGTGTGACAGCTGCAATGTGGTGTAATTTGTGTTTTCTAGGTTGATGTGAATCTGACTATTACTCGCACGCCACACTCTTGTCATTGACAATGAATTATCATGCTTGTATCTTTTTTTGTTTTTTTGTTGTGTCCTTTGTTTTTATCCTTTGGCTATAATGAACTAATGCTTATGAATTAGTAAGACTGTAAGAGGCTTATAACTTCTGAACTAACGCTTATAAATTATTACGAGTCTTTTATTAGTATTTCTTTATTGAAGGTGTAAAATATTTTTACATGTTGAATATAATAATGAATTCGAACATATTATCCGCCATAAATAATTTTGTAAATACTGATTTGTTACTCATGCCATCTGGATTCATCCACTTGGGTTAATTAACTTACTATATCTCTCTCCTATTTTTCTTTAAAAAGGTTTGGTAGAATTGTTGTGCCGGCAGAGAATTGTTCATTTTAGCAATTATTTCATTGGGGTGCGAGGCCAATAGCTATTCAAGCTGACATCCTGCACACAAGAGGGTGCATCAAATATTCTTTACAATAGTGCGAATGAGTCCGCTATTTTTGTCTTGAATCATATTGATCAAATTTAAATATTTATATATACAGTTGAAGTAGTGAATACTGCAGGTAGTGGTACTCTGCACTTGCTGCATTCTTCACATAAAGATTTAAATTTACTAGGTCCACTTTTCTGTTGTAAATATACTCTTACAAATTGTTAGAGTGAAATTATTTTTACAACACTGATTGGCACTTCAACGAAATTGAATGGCTGTTAGTAATGAGCCAGCATACATTAAATAACAAGAAAGAAATAGAAGGTTAACAACACATATACACACACAGTAAAGAAAGCATTTAACTTTTATATACTGACAGATTACCTACAGATAACTACATATGATTGTTAAAAATTGCCTGCATTACTAATACAGATAATATATATTTTGTTCAGTAAACAAAATTCATGGTCAAATTTTTAATGAAGATCAGAGACGAGCTCAACTAAAGCTCAACTATAGGCCGTGATGGCGCCTAACGCCACCGTTAGGTAAACTAACGGTGATTAATCAACTTAGTTACTCATTTTATTATTTTTAAAATCATAAATCTCATTAAGTAAATAGAGTGAAATCTGGTACTCGTAGAACACCCGTGATTTTATTTTTCAATTTTCGTATAAAATATAAATTATGAGGTGAAATGATAATGATTACGTGAACTACGATAATGAACATCCAGTAGGAACCCCCAAAACCCGGTATCACAAGTGCATAAGCATCTACTTGTAAATATAATAAAATACAACACCTATTTGTAATACAAGTTAGAAGGAAGAATGTAAATAACTCTGATGGAAATTTTGTATGTTGCGGATCATAACATGGAATGCAGCTCACTTGCGCCCCAAAGATCACTAGACGTATATATGTACCTGCACGATAAGTGCAACAAGTGTAGCATGAGTACGTAAATCAACACGTACCCAGTAAGCATCTAGCCTAATCCCGGAGAAGTAGTGACTAGGGATCGACATTGACACTTACTAGTGGTCCAATAAATCAAATACTGTAAGAAGTAACAAATATGAGGCAGGGTAAATATACGGTACAAACAAATATAGGTACGTGGAACGATCCTCCTCTGAACAGTAAACTCAAGCTCTCAATTATCGATTACCTCCTCAACCAGAGTATATAAGTAAAATGGTCCCCACCAGATAGGTCGTCAAAACTCAAATCAGGAAAACTCACGGATACGATGGCTTCTTGTCAAATATTACGCATGAACCTGCTGAGGCGAACGGGCCGATCCCATAAGAGTATCTATAGGAATGCGGAGAAGAACAGCCAGATCCCTAAGAATATGATACTACCGAGGAGAACGGCCCGATCCTATAAGAGTATGATACTGCCGAAGCGAACAGTCCGATCCCATAAGAGTATGATACTGCTGAGGCGAACGACCCGATTCCATAAGAATATGATACTGCCGAGGCGAACGGCCCGATCCCATAAGAGTATGATACTGCCGAGGCGAACGGTCCCATCCCATAAGAGTGTGATACTGCCGAGGCGAACGGTCTGATCCCATAAGAGTATGATACTGCCGAGGCGAACGGCCCAATCCCATAAAAGTATGATACTGCTGAGGCAAACGGCCCGATCCCATAAGAATATAATACTGCCGAGGCTAACGGCCCAATCCCATAAGAGTATGATACTGCCTAGACGAACAACCCAATACCATAAGAATATGAGCCTTAAGGGGTCCTTGACCCCACTCACGAATAAACATGTGACTTATGAAATTTAAGGAAGCTTTTCAATGAATACGCACTACGCGGGAGAAATCCATAAGGGGAGCACAATTATTCCGCGGTTAAAACAAGTAGCTCGTCATATATCTACAATAGCGAGTCTACTACTCTACGCAAGCCTACTCTCAGGTCATAACGCGTAATAGAGGAATTCAACAGGCAAGGATAACTCAAATAGTACAATTAAAGCATGGCATGAACCAAAGTCTACCCGGACAAATCAGAAATCCTAGTATACGCACGGACACTCGTCACCTTATACGTGCATAGCTCCCACAACATGTAGAACATAAGAATATAAAACCTACGGGATATATTCTCCCTCACAGGGTTAGACAGGAGACTTACTTCGCTCCGAAGTTCCGTAACCGGCTCCAATGCCTCTCTAACACCTCGACTCAAAGCCAAATGATCTGAAACTAGTCAAACAATGTGCAAATCAATCAAAATATTCTCCAATGCTTATAATTAATCAATTTATAATAATTCCCAACTCCGCTCGAAAAGTCAATAAAGTCAACCTTCGAGCCCACGTGCCCGAATTCCAAAAATTTTTGAAGATAAACTTTACCCATAACATTACGAACTCAAATATATGATTTATTCCTAATCCCATTTCAAAAATCTAAAATTATCAATTCCAGGGTTTTCTCTAAAAATCTTATAATTTTCACAAAATTTCATGTTTAAATCCACATATAATCCATGTATTTACTGACATTATGTGAGTATTACCTACCTTGCCGTAGATGACAAAAGTCTCCCCTTGAAGCTCTTCAATATCGCCCCACCCAAGTGAAAATAAAAGAAAATGGGCCAAATCCCATATAAAATCAAGTTGCCTCAGCTCCTTCTCCGAATTCGTGACCCCTGTGTCGCGTTTGCGATGAGCAAATCCAGCAGCCCCAAAAATCCTTCTTCCCGAATGCGTGAATCCCTTCGCGTTCACGAAGAACGAAATTAGACACCAGCAACCGGCAACAGCAAATCATCCAAACTTGGTCCAAATCCATCCCGAAACATACCTGAGTCCCCCAAGACCTCGTCCAATCACACCAACCAGTTCCATAACACAACAGGGACCTGCTCGAAGCCTCAAATCACATCAAACATCATCAAAACTATGAATCAATGATCGAAAGCTTTCTTTAAAATTTCAAACTTTTAAGCTTTGCCAAAGGCGTTCGAATTATACTTTAACATCCTGAAATGGCGCCAAATTCTGCGTGCAAGTCACAAATCACGATACAAACCTATTCCAAGGCTCGAAACTCCAAACGGAGATCGATAACAGCAAAATTCACTTCAAATCAAATTTAGGAAATTCTAAAACCTCCAAAATGTTAACTTTTCTCAATAAGCGCAGAAATGCTCCCGGGCGATCAGATACTCAACCCGAACTCACACCCAAGTTCCAAATTATCATACGAACTTATTGGAACCTCCATATCCAGATTTCGAGGTCATTTACTCAAAAGTCAACCCTTGGTCAATTCTTCCAACTTAGAGCTTCCGAATTGAGAATTTTCCTTCCGAATCAACTCCGAACTTCCCAAAATTCAATTCTGACCACACGTACAAGTCGTAATATATGAAGTGAAGCTATTCAAGGCCTCAAACTACCGAACGACACACTAGGGCTCAAAATGACTAGTCGGGTCGTTACATTCTCCCCCACTTAAACAAACGTTTGTCCTCGAACGTGCCAAGAACTGCTCCGGAGTTGCCTCAAAATCACTGCTCAACACCTTGTGAACCTACCCGTGCCACCACAAACCAGGTGCATACATTAGCTCGAGCCAGACTCAAAATCCTTCCTTTTATTTAGCCAACAAGCCTTAGGACCAAATTCCAACTGCCGAATTTCTCGACAAGACCTGATTCTAACATATGAACACTGTATAAATCTCCATACGCTGAACCCACACATGATCATGCACCCATGCTGACATCACATAATGCACCGTATAACTCATTTGCCCAGGGTAACTTCCTCCAAGTATAACAGCTGCAAATTCACTAACCCGACGACTGTAATATACCTCATAACACATATAAGCCCGGTCTCAACCCTCACAATGCTGCAAAGATGAAAGAGATGCGCGGGAACTCATAACCACTCGTTAAGTTAATAACTCAAGGAGTTCCTCTGTTTGACAAGAACCATTACCTTATTCTGAACTGAATAGTGACAATCTCCCTTTAATATACCTTACATAAATTCGATCGCACCGATTTCAGGTCCAATAACCTCGTCTCACCCAGTACAAGCTGCTCAGGCAATAAGCCACCTCAAAAACTGAACAAGATCTCATATGACGCCATCAATGCGCCAACAAGCTACAACGTGAATATGACTCATACAGAAGAGCGAACTCTGGAAAAGAACTACCCAGCCCGCGTAACGAATAAAACAGCCAAAAAGATGCTATGAACCTTTCTCAGAGAATGAGAAACAAAATACACATAAATAAGTATAGGGAACCTTATTCAACATCTCATTGTTGCAGCGTGCAACCCGATCCACACATGATACCGTTGCAGCATGCAATCCGATCCAAACAAACATACCCGTGTCGGCGTGCCAACTGATCCACACATAACAACACATAAGAAAATACCCATCAATCCATAATACCTATACTAACGAAATACCTGAATATTGGCCACAAGCACGCTAAGTGCAGAAATACGACTCTGGTGAGACGGATAGCGCCATGCGCCACAAAACTCGAGCTCGACTAAGGTGCAATAACGACATGCTACACAAGACCACAACACCTGCGCGAATAATCAAGCCGTCTCACAACCCATATGGCATAATATAGTATTACATAGGATAGATGACGACAGGAATAACATCCAACACTCGAGGACTCCTCCATAAGCAGTGCTATGCTGACTGAACACGTCCGACCTGACGTAGAGCATACATTCACATTAGAACTACTAGCGGACCTCAAACCAATTTCGATTATCCCGTACTAGGCCAATAACCTTCCAAGAATCCACAATGACCCTATTCATGAAGCATAAGAGTAACCGTCAAATCTGGAACAAACCCCCACAATCTGCAGCCAAAGAAATAAAGCGCCTCTTAGTCATAATCTCTCCCATTTGCGACTGTATCAAAATCTCCATACCTGATTTAAGTTTCCAACAATCGGATGACTAACACGTCCCTCTTATATGATCTTCCCGTGGGATATACTTCCAAAATCTTCCGCACCAGGTAGTAAAATCTGAACGTTAATGGCCATCGACCATGCTATTTCTATAATACTGACCAAGCATCCTCATTTCAATACCCAACACTCCTACCACAACACAGATCATCCTTAGGCTGCACGAAAATAGTGCCAACATACTCTAAATATCTGAAATCCTCCCCTGCTCCTCCGAGCTCGTGACATTTTTATCAATACCGAACCGCAACCTTGATCCTCAACTTCCAATTTTCATGCCACTCACTAAACTTATCATGTCGTTACGCGAGACTACAAGAATTTCATCATAACTCCTAAACCACCAATGGAATAAACACTTCATCATCTAGAACCCCTTTCGCTCAACAGATTCAGAGGGACAATTGCAACACGCAACCGAATTCTCATAAGCATAGAACACAAACCTCAAGTGGTGGTCTAAACCACCATGACTCTTCCGGGATCCATCTATACATAACGAACACTCATACTCAAATATCTCCAATCAATCAAATTATGGTGGCTGTCAAGCCTGCACGTACTGCCACGAATTACCTGTATAGCTTAACATACCGAAGGAACTGATCATTTCCACAACCATGCTAATTCAACCCATCACTAACTGACCCGACTTCTTCTGATTTACTCTTGAATTGCCTTCGAAATAATAATAGCTCCCTTCAAATACGTAACAGACCTCAAAACAACACTCATCCTGAGTGACCCCAAATCACGAGACCACGTCGTCTCAACATCCATAATTCGTTTTATACTCTCTTCGTGCACTCAATAGTATCACCCACTAATACATCGCGCTAATTAGATCTTCTGCGAATCTGAAATTGTTTTCCCCACTTCTCTAACACCGCATCGCAGACCCGATGATAACATAGAATACTCCAAGTACCCTTCACACTCTGCTGCAAAACCCAGTCTTCAGCCACATAACGAACCCGAAAAATCCTTAAGCACCACATCTTAAATCTTGAATCCACTAAGACAATTACTGAGAGGCGCCCACTCTAATACATTCTTGATTATTTAACCAAAGAACTAGTGCTCCGTTAGAACAGGAGCACTCCCACGAAGCAATCGGATGAATGTTTTTTTCCTTGCCCATCACATCCACAGAAGCATAAGTTCTGAGCCATCCTCAGCACCTGCATACAAATCAACACGGTGAAATGCAACACATATACATCAAACTTCCTTATCAGAAATTTCTCGTCTTCTTGGTCATAATCATAACTAATCCACCAATGCACCGATAACCTGTAACCATACAGGCACACGGCCACGTGACTTAGTTATAGACGGTGGGCTCCCCCACTTAGCTTTACACTACAATCACATAGACCCAAACCCCACAACGACCACTTCTTCCAAGTTCCCATGATTCCACGCCATTGCTCATCCAAATTTCTCATAAATTTTTGTTGGACTAATCATAACACATCCCGAATTATCCGCCACAATCGTACACTCGACCTCCTAACTTCATTGCTATAGTTGCATCTATCATGAAATAATCTAACCTCCCTGGGTCCGCACTGACTCGCCATCCGTAAGAATCCCTTCATTCATTAACATCATCTGAAGGTCCATAATCAAGCCTTTCTCGCCATATTCAATATTTCCTAGGCATAGAAACCACCTCAGGGATAATCTCCTTTGAGCCATCAATACTGGAAACGTCGATTCGATCCTGAAGTCATAGCACACAACCATCTCTGATAACTTCTTCTTAGGTTCCATCTCACGACACCGAGCCCAGAGGCAAACAAATGAAGATCAACATGCCGATGAGCCTCAACACAATAAATCAAGGACGATGACACCATAATATTAACAAGAGTCCCTCCAAATTCAAAAGTATCAGTTCTCGACCGTAGGCAACACAAATACTGCACTGAAATTACAGAACACCCCTCCATACGGCGAACAATAGCCCACTCGAATACGTAGGAAAAAACATCCTGCACCACATCTGCGGTACCATTGCAACTCCTCGATGCCCAATTGATAGCCAGCACTCCACATCGTATAAGAATGAATAGAAAGGAAATGAAGGCATAAGCCTCAATGGAATCAAATCGCACAACGAGGAATCAAGAAGGGAATTGCTCATAACAGCCCATGTAGCCTCTCGAAGATAAGTAAAGACGTCTGTATCGATCCGCAAGACTCTGCTAGACTTGCTCATGACTTAAGAGACCTAAGTGAATCTAATGCTCTGATACCAAATTGTCACGACCCAAAATCCACTATAGGTCGTGATGGCGCCTAACGCCACCGTCAGGCTACCCAGCGGTGATTAATCAACTTAGTTACTCATTTCATTATTTTTAGAATTATAAATACCATTAAATAAATAGAGTGAAATCTGATACTCGTAGAATACCCGTGATTTTATTTTTTAATTTTCGTAAATATAAATTACAAGGTAAAATGATAATAATTACATGAACTATAATAATGAACATCCTGTAGGAACCCACAAAATCCAGTGTCACAAGTGCATGAGCATCCACTAGGAAATATAATAAAATATAACACTTGTTTGGAATACTAGTTAGACAGGAAAATGTAAATAACTCTGATGGAGAATCTGTATGCTGCGGATCGTAACATGGAATGCAGCTTATCATAAAGTCCCTGCAATAGCACCGCCTTTGCGCCCCAAAGACCACCATCCATATATATGTACTTGCGCAATAAGTGCAGCATGAGTACATAAATAATGCGTACCCAGTAAGTATCTAGTCTAACCCCAGAGAAGTACTGACGAGGAATCGACATCGACACTTACTAGTGGTCCAATAAATCAAATACTGTAATAAGTTAACAAATATAAGGTAGGGTAAATTAATGGTATAAACAAATATAGGTACGTGGAATGATCCTCCTCTGAACAGTTAACTCAAGCTCTCAATTATCGGATACCTCAAAAACCAGAGAATATAAGTAAAATGGTCCCCACCAGATAGGTCGTTAAAACTCAAATCAGGAAAACTCACAAATACGATGGCTTTTGTCAAATATTACGCATGACGTTGCCGAGTCGAGCTGCTCAATCCCATAAAAGATTTATAGAAATGTCGAGGCGAACAGCCCGATCCAATAATAATATGATCGTGTCGAAGCGAACGACCTGATCCCATAAGAGTATGATACTACCGAGGCGAACGGCCCGATCCCATAAGAGTATGATACTGCTGAGGCAAACGGCCCGATCCCATAAGAATATAATACTGCCTAGGCGAATTACACATTAATAAATAGTGTAAGCAGTCGATGTCAAATATAATAACCCAACAAGGTTGGGTCGAATCCCACAGGGAATAGGTGTGAAAAGTTTACTTGATTAGTGTGTTGCTCAACTAAAGTCGTAATTCTATCCAGTTAACCAGAACAAAAGTATGAATTGAGATTGGTTTTATATAAAGGCTAATTTAAATGTTGAGAATGTAAATAATATGATTAAAGAAACCAAGGTTGTGTCCCCATCAATGAAGTGTAATGCTATCGATGTCAATATGATATATTTCTAACGGATGATTCTCTTTTTGATATGCAATTCATGTCTAATTGACTACCCAATATTTTCCAATAATTAGGTAGTATTTCCTCTTTATGATTTTTCCAAATATAAAAGAGTTGTGATTGAAAACAATCAATTTGTGCCAAATAAAAATCCACTTATTCCTAAGCGATTTTATTAAACAAGGTTTAAAGCCTTGAGTCTTTGATATTTACTTTACCAAATTCTACCCCACTTTCCCAAGCAAAGATAGAATTTAACGGCCCTTGTTAATGTTTGCAACCACCAACAATGATTGAATAATGAGAAGTAAATAAATATCAATCAACCGTTAAATATATATTCAATGTTAAACACCCAATAACATCACACCCATTTAGGGATCACAACCTTAGTATTTAAAATTAGCTACTCATACCAAAATGTAAAAACAAGAGAATATTATTTGTCATAAAGCTTACAAAGTGAAAGATTCTTGACCCAAAATCTTCCAAAAGAAAGGAATATTCAAGCCTTGTACTTTAGCTTCAAAGTCTGACAAGAAAGCCTCGACAAAATCCTAATAGACCTATTTATAGAGGCCCAAAAATCGAGACAAAATTCAGACTAATCTGCCCTGAAGTCAAAAATGCGACCGCATTTCTGTCGCATAACATAAATGTGGTCCGCAATTTTGACATGTCTATCGCAGATTTCAACCCTAGCTTTGCCTTCATCGCATTCATAGTTTGCAGTCCGCATTATAGAAATGCGACCGCATCTTGCATCGCATTTTCTTCCTTCAGTAGACTTCATGCTTGGTTTGAGGTTGCTTCTGCAGCTCGCAAACACGTTATGCGATCGCAGAAGATACCGCATTTTTGACATCGAACTTCGCCCAGGATTCTGTTTTGGTCTGCAATTTCTGTGTGCAATCTACGGATCGCATACAAGTTATGCGATCGCATATGCGACCGCATTCTTGACGTGCAATTTTGCCCAAAAGTCTATCTTGATCTGCGATCTTGATGTGAAGTATGCGGCTCGCATGTGGTATTTGCGATATCATATCCACCTCTGCGATGTTTTTCTGCTCTTTTCTTGTCTTTTTATGGCTTTTTGAACTTTTTTCAATGCTCTTAGGTCCTTACACCTCATACACTGTAAAAATACTAAAATTACATAAGTACCTAAGGAAATTGCATTGAAAACAAGTTAAAATCTAAGCAATTAGTATCAAAATGTGCCGAAATTATCTGGCACATCAACAACCCCAACTTAAACTCTTGCTTGTCCTCAAGCAACTAAGACGACACTATCCTATTCTAGACTCCATTTACAAGACATGAAACAATAGTGAACATGGACAGTGTTTGTTGTTAGTGTTTCAAGCATGCATCTTTGAATGCTTTACCCTTCCTGAATCATCGATATATTCAAGGAAAACTAATCAACTTGTGAACTTTGAGCCTTAGACAACGTGAATAAATGCTACCCTCAGCCGAGTGCAGTTACGTTTTACTCAAAAACTCAACTTCTGTTCAACCTCGCAGTTCATGTGCCCTCACTAGAAAGAAAGTCTCAGAATCACAATATTTACAATGAGAACAAAAAGGGACTAAATCACAAATACACTCACTCTCAGAAAAGAATTTCAAGTGTTACCACATACCATACCATAGGCTTGCCCTTATTTTAATTCGTCGCTTACTTCTAAGAACGCTCGGTTGGAGATCCCATAAGGACTTTTTAAGCTACTAATGTAGGTTTAGGGAAGGGTCGGATAAGTATTTAGATATAAGTGACTACATCCTCCATGAACACTAATCACATTTTCTTTTCTTTTTGCACTTTGTTTCTTTTCAAACCCCATAGCCGCATTGGCATCTAGTTCCCAATATGGAACCACCTTAAATACCTCTCTAATTTTCTTCACATCTCCATAATTATATAAATATACACATATAGTTATTTTTCTTTTCTCTTTTTTTTTTTTTAATCTTGGAGCGTGCATAATTTCATATGAGCACTTTGAGGTATACGCTCCTACATTCATTTCACAACCTTACCCATTTCCATTTTGACACCACACCCCAACTTAGGCTTTTAGCCTAATTCTCAATGTTCAAGGAGGAACGGGTTCAAAAGAGGTAATTATTTTACAAAAGGAAAAGGTTTGTAATGAGGTGGCCAAAGAAAAGGTTAAAGGCTCGAATAGGGCACTAGTGATATTATTTATGCAATGGTAGGCTTGAAAGGCTAAAGAGGTTTCACAAATAAAACAAAGAATGCCTAAGATCATCTCTCCAACTAAGTGTAATTATTATAAGCGTCGAAAAACCAACCGGGCAAGTTCTAGATGGCAGAAGCAAACACAAGAATTATCTACACAAAGAGCTCACACACATGGCACACAAACTGTTTGGTTCACATAGTTTAAAGCCCTGGAGTCAACATTTGGCAACTCAAAGCTTTCATCATATATACATACATAACTCTAGGTAGATATAGAGTCACAGAGCGAGCCTCAAGTTCACACAGTTGATCTTTTGAAAGGGTATGAGCTATGTACAGACACACATGCTGGAGACTAGACAATTACACCATCTCGGTCAACATGTTTCATTTTATTGTCCTGGTTCTACTATTACACTCTTGAAAAAGAACCCGGCAAAGAAAAAACAAGGGGAATTTATTTCTAATTACTAAATATGGAAAATTATCTAGGAATTTATTTCTAATTACTAAAAATGGAAAACTATCTACTAGTTAAAGACAACTTATGTACAAAAATCATAAAGCACTAATATATACTGCAATTACTAATGTTGCAAAAATACAACAATACAGACAAGGCTACCACCCCCAACCAAAAGCATGCATTGTCCCCAACGCATATAACATAGAGTAGAGTTGAAGGGTCTCCCTGGGGCACACTAAGCACTATGGGAGTCGGTAGCCCATTGACTCTCTGCTGCTGAAGGACGGATGTTGGACTGGTCGGGAACTAGAGTTGGGGCCTCTGAGCTGCTAGCTATGCCCGCTGATGGCTGAGTGGTCGATGGGTCTGCAGGGGCGGCCAAATCTGCTAGCGAATGTTGTATGGCCCTCTGAATGTTTGCTTGCTCCTCATCCTCCACTGTAGGAGCAGCAATCTGCTTGCCCTTCTCTTGAGGGCCATCATCCTCCTCGGACCATGAATCCTCCTCAGTTGCCTCTTCGCCCTCTAACTCTGAAGAATGTCCAGAAGTCTCCTCATCATGAATATCAACACGTACAGGAGGAGCTAGAGGTTGGGACATCCTGGCAGTCTGAGGTGCAATGTCTGCCATCAGAGGTATGAAATCTAGGCCCAAGTCTGGTGCAGCTATGTCTACTCCCTGCTCACCATCTTTGGGCAGGAGGGATGATAGGTCGAACTCCAAATTTTGCATTTTGTGGAGCTCGGTCTTCATAGACGCAACCTCCTCCCTTCGCTGAGGCAAACCCCTAACCTCACCTCACTCTATCTTTTCAACCCTTGACTCAAGCCGGTGCAAGCGATCCCCAAACAGTGTTTGTTGTTGTTTGAGAGCTGTCACTGAAGTTTGTATCGGAGTCAGGGCTTGTTTGATAAGGTTGGGCAAGGTCTTCAAGAGCTGGTGTACCTTGGCATTGGCATGCTGGGCAATGAGACCAAGCCTCGAGAGGGCTGGCAATGCAGACGAAGGCTGTCCAGTGGTGGACTGAGAGGCAGGCTCTGAAGCAGAAGTGGATGCCTCTGGAGCCTGAGGAGGCACAGGAGTCTGGGAGTCAGGATCCGGAATTAGAGTCTCTGAAGGGGCAGCAGCATCACTAATACGTGTGATGTCTATGTCCCTCGTTTCCTTCCCGGTCTTATCAGATTGTTGCATGAGAGGAACATTCACAGCTTTACAGAGGGTTGTGATCAAAGGACGGAAATGGAAGCGAGGTAGCATGCTGCGTTGCCCGGATACCGATATCCTGGAAGATCAGAGTCCCCACATCAATCTTGATACCGGCCATGATGCATGCAATGTGGAGAGCTTTCTCAATGCTTATATCAGTTTCATTCCGGGACAGTATCAAACTGGAGGTGACAAAGCTGAGCCAGAATCGACCCTCCCTTGTGAAATCCTCCTTATATATCTTATTTCCAGGATTTATCCAAGCAGGGGTACCCTTAGCAATCACTGACGCTATCCACCCACGCTCATTTTCTCTATTGGCATACTTGGCATCGTACTCGGTTGTGCCTGTTTGCCAGTCGGGGAAATATACTTCATTAATCTCCTTACTGTTACAAAATACACTCTTTCCCCGAACAAGTACGATGCCAGTAAAAACTTTGTTGCGTTTGTGGTGCGCCGTCCTGAAGGCTCCATAAGAAGCATAGAATTTCCAAACCAGTGACTCATTGTACTCCTTAGGGGCCTCAGTAAAGCACTCCCATTTTCTCGCTTTTATATTGTCGAGGATGTGGGGGTACTGTTCTTAGAGCCCATTCAAGCTCAACTGCTTCTCACCCAGTATTTTTCTTTTGGTGAGTCCTTCTCTATATAGTTCCCTTGAGCCTTCAACCCCAAATCGGAGATGGAAGTCATCTCCGTGTTTCCTTCTAACCTCAGCTTGTAGGTTGACTGAGGGCAAGAGTTCCTCCTCGTCAGACTGGGAGGTGCTTGGCACATTGGGTTCCGTTCGTACACGTTTTGCTTGTGATGTGTGACGACCTAAAGGTGCCCTTTTCTTGGCTGCATGCTTTTGAGGAGCCATATCTGTATAAGGGTGAAATGTGAGCGACATTGTAAGCAATAGGGAAAAGAAAACAGAAGAAATCAAGGAAAAAGCAAACAAATGCGACATGGTTTGCGGTCACATAACCACTATGCGAACCGCAAACTTGTCGCAATCTTGACTGTGCAGTATTGGACCTTAGTCTGCGATGGATTATGCGATCGCATAAACACTATGCGATTCGCATAACCATCGCAGAATTAACTTGCACATACACAAAATAAAAGAACAAAATGCGATCGCAAAATCCACCGCAAAGTGGGAAATGCAATCGCAAAACAACCGCAGGTAGCAAGGGTTTAACTGGTTGTTCTGTTTCAGTTTGCGGTGCCTTTGCGGTTCGCATATTAATTATGCAATTGCAAATGGCACAGCATTTTGTCATTGTTTTCAGGAGACTAGGGTTTAAGGATGCGGCCAAAATGCGGGCCACATTCTGTTTTTGCGGGCCGCATATGCCTTCATTATCACGATTCAGTTCATCTCCCAACAATGGCAGTCCTGGATCTCTCTACCCATCACCCCAGAAATAACCAAGCAACTCTAGTAAGCAACAAAATCAAAAAATGCCACATGAAAAATAAAGAAAAACCACAGCAGAGATAGAAGTGAACTTGAGGGGATTGGGACACATACCAAAGAAGAAGAGTACAAGAAGTATGGAGATTTTGAACAGGTAGTAGTCCTTGGTACGATTCGATCTGTGTTCGCCTCTGGTCGTTCCTTTCTCTCTTTTGTCATTTTTCTTTTTTTTTTTGTTTTGCGCTGTTTTGAAAGAGTGTAATATGAGAGAATACGGTGCCTTACCTGGAATTTTTGCGATGGGAAAGTCACCGCATAACACACTATGGGACCGCATACGTGTTACGCGGTGGGTTCTGCTGAAAGGGTTACAATGCGATCGCATAATGTAAATGCGGTCCGCAAAGTGAATTACCTTGTCGCATTTGTTAAACAATTTGAGCCAAACTTACTGCTTCAGTTTGCGATTGAAATGCGGTCCGCATAGTGAAAATGCAACCGCATTTGTGCAGCAAACTTCACGCAGTGGTTTTTCTTCTCTTTTTAGGCATTCCTTCCCAGTTTTGTGGTCTTTCGAATTCTTGCATTCTAACACACTTTTCAAATTGCTTAAGTAAATCTATCTATCAAAAGCTTAAAAATTTACAGAACAAAAATAAATGTTACCACACATGGGTTGCCTCCCATGAAGCGCTTGATTTAACGTCGCGGCACGACGAAGTTGCGACTCCTCTGAATTTACTCAATGGTCGGGCACGGACCATCTTTGAGAGCCAGCTGCTCCACCAAATTCTTTTCACCATCTGAGCCCAAGTAGTGCTTGACTCTCTGGCCATTCACTTTGAAAGTTCGGAGCCCATCTTCCGATGCTAGTTCTACGGCTCCAAAAGGAGAGACATCGACTACTTTGAATGGACCAAACCATTTCGATTTTAGCATGCTCTGAAATAACTTGAGTCTGGAGTTGAAGAGCAATACCAAGTAACCCGACTTGAACTCTCTTTTCAAGATTTTCTAATCATGGACGAATTTCATCCTCTCTTTGTACACCGCTGCACTTTCATAAGCATGGAAGCGGAATTCCTCCATTTCATTAAGTTGTGTTAATCTCAAAGTTGCAACTTCTGCCCAGTCCAAGTTCAACCTTTTCAATTCCCAAATAGCCTTGTGCTCCAATTCCATGGGCAGATGGCAAGCTTTTCCAAAAACTAATCGATAAGGAGAAATACCAATCGGAGTCTTGTACGCTGTG
>MCJB01000993.1:0-16694 GCA_002018475.1 Nicotiana obtusifolia | reverse complement strand
TATATATATATATATATATATGTATATATATATATATATATATATATATATATATATCTTTTATTATATTAGTGTAATTTAACATGTTGTATCTGTTTACTTACTATGTTTTGTAGGTTATCAATTAAGCTATTAAATAAATTTACCTGCAATTACCTTTAAAATGACTAGATTATATAAATAACTTTCATACCATCATGCATATAACTCAAACTCTAAATAAATACATAATAGTATACATAAGCATAGCTAAAAAATCATATCTTTGAACGAGACAGTATATTCATCAAGTAGTTCAGGCTAATGAAGTACTTAATTAAAGTTATAAATTGTACATTTTTTTAAACATGACTTATGTAAATATTCGTCTGAGTAGTACACGTATTAACTTGGGCATGTCAATATAGTACTCTAATATATGCAGGTTATATTGAATATGTAACCTAATTAATTAGTTAATTAAGTTGGTTGTTTAGTGGAATTTTTTTCTATAGATGCAAAATAGGATAATATTTACTTGGTTTAATTAGGTTCTTCTGTTTACAAAAAGTAACTAGAGTTTTCTTTTATAAAATATATACAAATTCAGTCAAAAGCTATACTTTATATATAAATTTTTTGTTCTACAAAATCCAATCAAAAGTTATAATATATATACAACTTATATACAAGTTGTATACAATTTTTTATTGTATATAATCCTGTTAAAAAGTTACAATTTACATACAACTTATTTACAGCTTAAATATAATATTTGTTTTACAGAATCTGGTTAAACACATACAACTTGCACACGATTATGTTAGTTGTATATTTTTTTTTATGTCGTTTGTACACCCAACATACAAAATACATACAATTTATTTATGTTTTCTTCTTCGACTTTCAATATGAAATTCCAATCAAAACCATCTCGAATCTTTACCAAACTCCATCAAAATTGAGATATAAACTTTAAAGAATATTTTCAATCATTTACAACAACAATCAATCCAATCAACTAATAATTTAACAAACTCAATTTTCAAATTCATAACTTCCGAACTTTTAAATGTCTATCAATGAACTGATTTTACTGGTCTAATTGGAAATTAAATCCCTGCTCCAAGATTGTTAAAGCTGACTCCTGTTGATACGCATATGGCTGGAGCGAATAACAAGTTCCATGGGGGTCATTTCTCATGGGCAAGCAATCAAGCATGCCTAATTTACTTAGCTGCTTAACATATTTGTTGGGTAAATAATTCCAACGGTAGTGAATTATATTCATTACGTACATTCTTATGTGCAGGAGTGAGTTGGACGAAAGGTGAGCAAAAAAAATTGATTCGGGACCAAAAGACAAAAGAAGAACTTCACTCATTCACTTTCGCGTGCACACAAGACAGTGAATAAGTGTCACGACCCGAAATTCTTAATTTCGGGACCGTGATGGCGCCTAACATCCACTTGCTAGGAAAGCCGACATTAATTAAGAAATTAACCAATTTTTAGTAATTAACTCAAGTAATGACAATAAACGAGAAATAAACTCCAAATCTAACATAGTGCAAATATAAACAGCGTGATACTAACTACTCCCAGAAATCCGGAGTCACGAGTACATGAGCAACTAGAAATCTACAAATATAGTCTGAAATAAATATAACTGTTCGAAAGAGATAAATAGTAAAGGTAGGAAATGGACGGGGACTTCAAGGTCTGCGAATGCCAGCAGATCTACCTCGAATCTCCATATGAAAGTGATTCGAGCCGACGCACCTCTAAGCACCGCTGGGACCGATACTAGTATCTGCACAAGAAGTGCAAAAGTGTAGTATGAGTATAACCGACTCAATATACTCCATAAATGTCTAGCCTAACCTCGACGAGTTAGTGATGAGGCTATGACAAGACACCCACGTAAAAACCATGTACAAATATATATATAAAGCATCAAAATAACAAGAAGAATGATGAAATATTAACTGGGATGGGACATGCGAAAGGCGAGGACATCATAAAAATGGCAAGTACAATATCCCCAAATAACATCTTGCAAATTAAGCAACAATATAACAAAGTAATTCACCAAAATCAGAAATCAGATAAAGCAATGATATGAAAATGAATGGCACGATATCACCCTTTGTGCTTTTACTCTCATCCTTTTCATGTAATATCATGAATATAATGGCAAGACATCACCCTTCGTGCTTTTATTCACTAGCACAGAATTACTCTTCGTGCTTTTACTCTCAAATCTCTCAATATATGATAATGAATTCAAATAAGGCACGACAACACCCTTCGTGCTTCTCTCTCTTCCTCACCAAGCAACAATACAAATCCGAATAATAGAAACCAAGGCGGGCAACAATTTCACTTCAAATATAGGGCCACGATATCAAACTCAACTTTCAAAATATACAACATCTTTGAAATAAACAATAGATACGAAACAGATAATTTAAAGATGTATAATCTAACCTAATCATGGATAACATAATTAACAAAATAATTTAATACAAAGAAACAATTTTCACCCACATGCTTTAACCCATGACAATGCATAGATACTCGTCACCCCACATATACGTTATCATCACACATAAAACACGTAGCATATAGACCAACAAGTCCTAATCCCTCAAGTCAAGGTTAACCACGACACTTACCTTACTCCGCAACCAAATCAATGCTCAACCACGGTTTTCCTCTAGAATTAGCCTCCAAACCAATCAAATCTAGCCAATTATAGTTCAAATAATTCAAAATAGGTTTTAGAAACTACCCATCAATGAAAGAGGTTCAATTTTGATTATTTTTAAAAAAGTCAACAAAAGTCAACCCCGGGCTGGCCTTGTCAAAACCTGAGGTTCGGATCAAAACCCGATTACCCATTTACCCCCGAGCCCGGTTATATGATTTGTTTCGAAATTCGACCTCAATTTGAGGTCTAAATCCTAATTTTATAAAAATCTCCAATTCTACCCAAACCCCTAATTTCTACCATGGAAATCCTAAATTTGATGTTGAAATCAAATAAAAAGTAATGGAGAATTGAAAAGAAATGGATTAAAGTCACTTACCAATGAATTTGGAAAGAAAAGTCTCTTGGAACATCGCCTTTAGAGTATTTAGGGTTGAGAAATGGTGTTAATTTGAGCTAAGTCCCGATTTTCTCTTCTTTTGCGCAGTTGCAGATGTCGCAATTACGATGTCTTGTTTGCAAAAGTGAGGCTCGCAAATGTGAGTCAGACCTTGCAAATGCGAGATTTGCATCAAGACACCAGAGCTGGAAGAACACCAGCTGACTTTAACCATCCAAACTCATCTGAAATGCGTCCGAAACTCACGCGAGCCCCTCGGGCTCCAAACCAAACATGCACACAAGTGTAATAACATCATATAAACTCGTTCGCGCGATCAAATTACCAAAATAACACCTAGAACTACGAATCAGACATTAAAATGCATGAAATTTTCAAAGAAACTCAAGAACTTCCAAATTCACAACCGAGCGTCCGAATCCTATCAAATCAACTCGCTTTTACACCAAATTTTGCAGACAAGTTTTGAATACTAAAATGGACCTATACCAAGTTCCGAAACCGAAATCCGAATCCGGTATCCATAAAGTCAACCTATGGTCGAATCTAGGAAATCTTTAAACCTTCAAGTTACTAATTTTTAACAAATCATGCCAAATCAAGTTAGGGACTTCCGAATTCAATTTCGGGCATACGCCCAAGTCCAAAATCATGATACGAACGCACTGGGATCGTCTAAATACCGTGGGATTGTTTACATAAAATATTGACCGTAGTCAACTCAAGTCATTTTTAAAGCTAAAATTCATGTTTTCTTCAAATTTTCACATAAAAGCTTCCGGAAAAAAGACAGGGACTGCGCACACAAATCAATAAATAATAAATAGATCCAATCAAGGTCTTAGAACATATAAGTAAGGGCTAGAACTCAAAACGACCTATCGGATCATCACAACAAACTAGTTGAGGGGAGTTTGAAAAAAATAGTAGATTAGGGCAAAAAGGTGAGGAAGTGCACGAGAGAGCTGGAAGGAAAAGAAAAAGAGAAGAACTTCGCTCATTCACTCTCGCATACACACAAGAGAGTGAACGAGCTAACCTGTAACAGCTTGTCCGACTTTGGCTTGGGAAAGGACGTCCCATACAAACTCTAAACTATATAAACACCTTCTTAACAGTTTTGGTAAGAGTTCAAATTATTTTGGAGGTAAGAACACACAAGGAGTAACGCAAAAAATCCTTCTACGAGTTTTTCACTTTCATCTTCCTATTTTCATTGTTAGTTATGAATTCTAGTATTGTAGTTTTACATACAATAATGAGTAGCTAATTTCTTCTCTAGAGTTTTGATGGAAACTTTTGTAGGATGAATTCTAGTTACATTTAATATAATGTGTTGTTAAGATTGTGTTGGTGCATATAACTCGCTCTCGGGAATATTTTGATAATTTTACCATGGGTGATTTCCTCCACAATATGCATAAGAAGGATCAAAAGTAGAAGTACCACCATAAAAAATCCCATAATTCCAAGGTGCCATGTTTCTCAAATGAATAAGTAAAACTAAAAAAAAAAAAAATCAAATACTAAAAAAAACAAAATAAAAGTTCAAAATTGAAACCTAGAATTATGTACACCTACAACTACACCGTTAGTTCCCGGCAACGACACCAAAATTTGATCACGCTCAACTCTAGTTCTAAAATGGATAAGCGGTTGCTGCAAATATAATCCGGTCTAAGAGTCTGGAGTCGAATCCCACAGAGAACTAAGGTTTAGCTACACCTGTTTACTATCACCAAGAAGACAAGCTTGAACAATTCCTAAGTTATAAATATTAAGATTCTTATGTCTAACTAATTAACTAGCAAATTAAAATAGTAAATTAACAACTAAAGATACTAAGGGTAGGAGACAAGATTAAGGAGGTCTAGAGTTATGATTTTCTCAATTGTCGGAATCCATCCCGCTATGTCTCCTATAATTTCGTCTAATTATTCTCTACTGATCATGAGCACTTCAGGTGTCATAATTCTCTCCCGAGAAACTACAACAATTTACTAGATATATTCTCCCAAATTACGCTAGCTGGCACTATCTTACGGCTCACTATGACCACGTCAAAGCTTTGTTATTCCTAAACCTACCTTTAAACCTGCCGTATTGATTTCTCATATACATTAGGAGTGACATTGTTCAAAAACTACCTAAATATGTATTCTTTCCCAAGAAATACATAATAAATAGGCATATTCAATTGATGGCCATTCAATCAACAGAAATAAGCACGTATTTGAACAAGTAAAAAAATTCAAAGGCTAAATTATATTGAAACTTAAAAAGAATTCATCCTCTAAAAGGTTCGATCAAAACCCTAAATAATAAATTAGCTACTCATAGTAGTATGTGAAAATACAATATTAAAATTCATAACCAACAATAAAAAACAGGAAGAAGAAAGGAAAAACTCATGGTTGAATCTCCCTTCTTGTTCCTAGTGTATTGTTGCCTCCAAAGGTGTTGTGTAATCCTAAAAATAGTGTCTCCTCCTCCAAAATTATCGAAAAAGTTTATTTAGAGTGTATTTATATGACCTAGGTAGGGTGCAGCTTCGTCCAATGCAATCAAAATCGGATAGGATAACTAGAGGGCGCTTCAACTTTCGTGCAGTACGCGACCACAGACGAGCTCCCAGCTCTTTTAGTTTTGTTCCGCGAAGAGATTCGCGCCTTTGCCATACTTCACTGTTTTGCATCGCTGCTGTCTCATCTGGCGCGTCTGCTCTGGGGCGACGCACGAGCGTAGACGAGCTCTCAATTTTTCTCCCTTACTTCTGTTTTGCGATAATTCTTCTTCCTTTACTCTACTTTCATCTGAACTCGTTCCTACACATAAAAACACGTAATGAGCATAATTCACTTTAAAAACCATGTAAACTCCCACGACTCACACAAGAATTAATATGCAAATATATACAAAAATATGCACTTTTCATCATTTATCAGTCACTCCTAACATATGTGAGGAATTGATACAGCGGGTTTAAAGGTAAGTTTATGAATAACAAAGCCTTGATGTGGTCATAGTGAGAGGTAAGATAATGCCAGCTAGCATAGTTCGGGAGGATATGTCTAGTAAATTGTTCTAGTTGCTCGGGAAAGAATTACGATACCTAAGGTGTTCACGATCAGTAGAGAATAATTAGAAGAAATGATAGGAGACGTAGCGGGAAGGATTCCGACATTGGAAAATCATAACTCTAGGCCTCCTTAATCTTGTCTCCAACTTCATCCTTGTTAGTTGATAATTTTATTGCTTTCTAGTATTTGTTAGTTAATTAGATTAAAATATAAATCACTATCTTTATAACTTGGAAATTATCTGAACTTGCATTTCTGAGCAATATTGAATAGCTGTAACTAAGCCTTAATTCTTTGTAGGATTCAACACCGGATTCTTAGACCGATCTATATTTTCAGCGATCGCTTATCCTTTTTAAGACTAAAGTTGTGTGTGATCATTTGTTGAAGAAGCTATACTTCGATATTCGTGTAACTCTATGAAATTGTCCTTTGTTTTGTTACTTCATATAAGTTGGTTATTGCTATTGCCGTATAAGCTAGGTGGAATCGGGAGGAAGAAGAGGGAGAAAAAATGGGAAAGATTGGAAAAGAATATATTACTTTATGTATAATTGATAATTATGTATGTTTACCCGTAAAATGGTACAGTTGAATTTATACGTGATTTCTAGATAGGTGAACTAATTTGATCTTGAAATAATGCAATAATTGAAAAAAAGTACAATACTTAGCCTTGAAATACAACAGAGATAACAATTCCGGGAACAAAGTTTCCGGGCACAGCAATGATAAGATTAGAAAGCAAGAAAGTAAAATTGTATTAACGTTTTTTCAGAAAATTCGTGTCCTCTACAATGATAACCGAGCTAACTATTTACAGTTATGTCTAGGGAAGGAGGTCCTAGGATCGTGTCCTCCTTTAATGTCAATTATGAGGGTCATTGATGAATATGTGACGGTGGACATAAATGCCAAATTCTCTGTAGCGGGCTGTCGCTCTTAATGCTGCAGAATATTCCGTATTAAATTCTACCGGGCGTAGAGTATTTAACATACCTTTATGAACGTTATCCTTTCCGGTGACAAGTGGAATGGCTGCGTTCAATCTTCGGTCGTTCCTGTCTTGGGTTCCACCTGTTCTCCCTTTAGACGACCACGTGTTATATCATATTTTACCTTATACAGATTGTCCCCGTGCTTTCCGGTGGCATAACTTTGTGTTACCTGAAAGTTGGTAGAAACAATTTTTTGGCGGGTATTACTATAGCTCCCTCTGAAGGTTCCTGACAGTTGATTAGACCCACGTCTCTCTGCATTTAATGCCTCAAACACGCGTCATTCCATGATTCAACATAATTTTTGCCGATTATCGAGGTAATCATGGCCATGAATTTAGCTGCCAAAATTTTACTTACACGCCACATTCTTTTCCTTTGCGTTTCATGATTTCTCGAACTCCTAATCTGCATCTTTGTTTTCCATTCTTTCTCTAGCTCTCTTCAAACACAAAACCTTTTCCTTCTTCTTTTTCAATGGCTTCTTCCTCTAAGTGTGCTGGTTCTACAATGAACAAGAACAAAACCGAGGACTCCGTTCCTCCAATGGTGGGTTCCATCATCCCAAGAAAACAGTACCACAAAGGACCTTGAAGAGAAATTTCCTACTGCTAACCCTCGTACATGGGCTGTTAGTAAGTACCCTTCTTCTATTCGTCCTTCCAGTATTCCTGCTGTGAAGGAAGAGCATCTCTGCCACGAGTTGAATATCCTCGCTCCTGATCTATCGAAGCGAGTGACCCTTCCCAAGGAAAGTTTTACATACTTTTACATGTATCCCTTTACTTTGAGAGTGTTTTCTTTGAGTGGAGAACTCGATTCCGTGATTGCGGAGTTTTTCCTTCGCTACCAAGTGTGCTTGGAATAGGTAAGTCCTTCAGTGTGGATGACGGTTGCCTGTCTTCGACGCTTGTGCCAGGAAACTGGAGAGGAGCTAACCTTAGCTCATATGATGAATCTTTATTCCACCAAAATCTTCCGCGGGGGAATGATAAACCACTGCAAGTGTGGCCACCATGTTTTGCTTCCTAGCATAGATGATGACATCGACTGTGGGTGGATGGAACGGTTCATTGTAGTTGCCACCAACGACATCATTCCGACAACGCCTTCATCCTTTCGGGTCGCCTGGAACCGCACTTGTAAGTTCGTTGTTTTGCATTTCTTTTTACTGGATATTCCTTTGTGGTCATATCAACTCCTTACCCTTCGCATGTTTCAGCAACTTGATGGATCCCATGGGTGGTGGAAGGTTTGGACCGGTGGGTTCAGAAGATTTTAGACGTCACAATGCCCAAAACTCGTTTGTGGAAAGAATTGTCCCTTAAATACGGGTGGAAGGCCAAAAATCATGGTAATTTTAATTTACCTTTGCTTCTATTTTTTGTATAAGAAGCACTTGGTTGAACCCTTATGACTTGTTCATGGAATTAGGTTTACCTGCGGGCTCTGTTGCTATCTCCGAGGAGGATGTTTTGGCTGATCCTGCTGATGCAACAAGGCTTATTCAGGAAGCACTTACTCGAACAGGTATCTCCAGGCCTGTTTCGGGTGTAAACACTTCTTTACGGAGTCCCAAGCTGGAGGATAAGCGAACAAAGAGAAGACGTTCCTCCACGGACGGGGAAAAGAATAAGAGGCAAAGATTGATGCCCTCGAGTCATCTCCGGTGGCGATGACGATTGGTCCTCCCTCCGTGCCGGCCACAGACACTGTAATGATTGATGATGACGAAGAAGCTAGTGATGAAGGAGCTTCTCTTCATAGAAGACAACGATCCTCATCATCTCAACAGGATGCTTGACCTGTTGGGATAGTTACACCAACTGAAGACGATGTCTCAGCACTTTGGGAAGAATTTGAGTTGGTAGAGAATGCCAACTCCCGTTTTTATGTCCCAATTGCTGTAACCGGTACGGCTGAATACCGTGTCCTTTCCGTCTTTGGTTGGCGAGCATCCAACAACCAGCACTGCATTTGATGCAACTACTTCTCATTCTTCAACTCCATCAGCTTTATCTCCACTTTCACCAACACCAGCAACTGCTACATCACTTCCATATTCATCCATTCTTCCACCAGCAGTTGCTTCATCACCTCCATCGGCCGCACCTGACCATGAAGAAGGTTTTCCTCTTCCACAGTCCCCAGTTCATGGGAATTTGGGGCAAAAAAATGCTGCCCCTTTTGAAGATCCACAAAGGAAGAGGAACATTACTCTTTCGGTCTCTACCGGATGCAACTTGCTATCCCGGCCAGTGGAGCTTGCTAATTATCTGAAGCCACCTTTGGCTTCAAAAGAAGATTAGTAAAAGATTCAGGCACTCTCGGGAGAGTGCTTGTTGAACAGTGCCATGCACAACGCCGCAACGATACGTCCTTTTCTTCCTTCATTACTTGTTCTACTTTTGTACGAATGTATTCTAAGTTTTACTTCTTCTTGTCTTGTAGGCCAATTTTCTTGCTTCTGAGGGCCTTCAAAGGTTGATTCGTGAAAAGGAAGAACTTACTTCTGAATAGAATCAGCTTTTGGTGGAACGAGAACAAACTGTTCTCCACCTTCGGAACTGGAAACAAAAGCTACTAAGTCTGTTATTTTGGAGGCTCGTTTGCAGCAAAGCGAGCAAGAAGTGGTAACCCTTAGCCAAGAAATTGGGCCGCTGAGGGTAAGATTTGATGAAGCCAAGGACAAATGGGCTGAAGTCCAGGATGCCATTCTTGCTGCAACCGAGCGCGAGGCTGCTGTTGCCGAAAAAGCATCAACTTAGAAGCAGCCTTGAACTCCAAAATCAAAGAGCTTGCTACTGTGAGGGCGAAACACCCCCAACTAAAAGAGAAGTACAGGAAAAATATTGAGTTTAACAGGCTCTTTAGTTCAACTGTTCGCGACCTTGACGTCAACCTTAAGTCTTCTAGGTCCGCGGGGGAAAGCCTTTCTGCCGAGGTTTCCCAACTCAAAGAAGAAATTAAGCGCCGAGCGGCTTCCCTCGTTGTTGAAAAAACTTATTCCATATACATCATGAGGAGAAAAGCCTTGGAAGAGACCAAAGCTGGTATCATTAATTTTGATGCTGAAATTTCTAAGGTCCGAGAGCTTGAGTTGGCTGCTAAAAACGGACTCCCGGTGCAGTCTGCTGTTCCTAGTTCTTCTGGTTCCGATTCCGAATTTTCGGGAACTGAAGAGGGATCGGAAGGTGATGATGCTGAAGACCAAACTAGGAAAAATGTCGAGTCATCAAGTGGAACCACCTACATTTCTCGAGAATGCGGACTCTTCTCTTCCTCCTAGTTCCGGAGGCGTTGCAGTTTAACTTTTCTTTTGTTTTTACCATTTTGTATTTTTACCCTTTTGGCACATACTTATAAATAAAGACATATTTTTTTGCTCAAGTAACGTTTGAGTCTTACTTTTATTTGAATATCCATGCAAGTCATTAACTTTTGCACTTGCTCAAGAATTCTGCGCACGTTTTTCTGTTCGTGCTTTACTATGTGTAGTCTCGGATGCATTCTCCTCGAAGCGTTTTGGTTTCGAGCATTATGTTTATTTTTTGCATCCTTTTCATATGCTACTTCGGGTGTATTTTTTCCCGATGGCATTTTAGATCCGGGCATAGATTCTACCGGAACCAACCCTTTAACGTGAGGGCTTTTTTAAGAGAGGGCCCTCTTATGTTTACGGTGCTCTTGAAGAGGACGTCTCCTGTTCATTATGGAACTAACATTTGAAGTACTTATTTAACTTTCAAATGACAAAGTTGACTCACCGTTCAGATAAGAAACAAGAAAAAAGAACAAAAGGATTTAGTTTTATTCCTTCTATTTTCAAAAAATACACAAGCATTTTGCTATGCAGAAAAGAAATTGCCATTACTTGTAGCTATTTTGTACAACTTGTTTCTACGGGGCTGGCTGCGCACTCCCTGGTCCCGATGATGCGTTTAGTTTTCGGATTTTCGTTCCCCGATTGACGTGGTAGTCATTGTTGCCGTATCCTCATATCATTCCCCCTCCCAAGTGTTCGAATACGATGAGTGCGAATTGGAACACTGGAAGTCTTGTATCTTCAAAGATTCCACTAATGAATTGCTAGATAATACTCAACTTGGTAACACAACTTTACTTCTCCTCAGGAATTTATGCTATCGAGAGAAGGAATATCCAACAGCCTTCTAGTGGTTTGTGCTCGTGAACGGTTGGGTAACCTTTGTTCGGTAGCAAGCTTAACTTCCCAGTGGGAATTTGCTATCGAACCAAAGATTATCTAACCGTCCCCGAGTAGAAGCTTGTTTGTTTGCCTTGCTATCAAAGATCTTATTACCACTGTCTTCGTAGTATGCTTTCTATCGCTGCCTCGTTAAAAACCTTGCCAGAAAAACCCAACTGGTACAAAAACTAAATGAAGGGAAAAAGAGTGCAGCACGTACTTTCCGCTCGAATAATGTTCATCAGCAATAATATCTTTTGAGGTGCGCCACGTTCCAGTTGCTAGGAAACTTGTCTCCATTCTGGTTCTCCAACTCGTATGAACCTTTCCTATTGATAGCTAAAATCCGGTAGGGACCTTCCCACGTTGGACCTAGCTCCCCTGCGTTGAGCTTCCGGGTATTTTGGGTTACTTTCCTTAAAACCAAGTCTCCTATTTTGAAATAACGGAAGTTGGCTCTTCGATTATAATATCGCTCCATTCTCTGCTTTTGAGCTACCATTCTTACATGCGCCAAGCCCCTGCGTTCTTCGAGCAGTTCCAAGTTTATTAGCATCGCCTCATTGTTCGTCTCTTCATCTGCCCGAAAATATCTCAAAGTAGGTTCACATACTTCTACCGAGATTAGGGCTTCAACACCGTACCCAAGGGAAAAAGGAGTTTCTCCTGTACTCGATTTGGCCGTTGTTCGATAGGCCCATAGAACTCTGTGCAATTCTTCGGGCCATTTACCTTTTGCCGCTTCCAACCTTTTCTTGAGGTTTTGAATAATCACTTCGTTTGTTAACTCCGCTTGACCATTTGAGCTCTGATGATAAGGGGAAGATGTGATCCACTTTATCTTCAAATCTTCGAGGAACTTTGTAACTTTTGCACCGATAAACTGTGGCCCATTATCGCATGCTATTTCTTTTGGTATTCTGAATCTGCAAATTATATTTCCCGCAGGAAATCAACCACTTCACGATCCCCAATCTTCTGATAAGGACCTGCCTCCACCCATTTAGAAAAATAGTCAGTCAAAATTAAAAGAAACCTTACCTTTCCCGGAGCTGGTGGCAACTGTCCGACGATGTCCATCCCCCATTTCATGAACAACCATGGGGACAGAATCGAATGTAAGGGTTCTGTCGGTTGATGTATTGCGTTGACACTTATCACATTTTCGTACGAAGTCTTTGGCGTCTTGTTCCATGCGAGGCCAGTAATATCCTGCTCGTACAAACTTTAGCACCAAAGAATCTGTGCCCGAGTGATTGCTGCATATCTCTTCATGGACTTCTCTCATGACATAATTAGCTTATGATGCTTCTAAGCACCGGGCCAGCTGGCCTTGGAAGGATTTTCTATATAATTGGCCTCTCTTGAAGATATATCGTGCAGCTTTGGCGCGTAATGCTCGTGATGCTTTGGGGTCTTCAGGAAACTTCCCGTGCTCGAGCACGTAGTTGATTATTTCATTTCTCCAGTCCCAGACCATAATAGTCGAATATACCTCACAGTAACCATCCGTATCCAGGACTGAGCTCATCAATTGTACTACCGTCCCGGATTCCGATCCCTTTATTTCCGTTTGATGATCCTATGTTTGCTAATGTGTCCCCTTCGGTTTTATCCTCCCTCAGGATGTGAGTGATTGACCACTCCCGGAATCATGCCAAAAGAGCCTGGACTTTTACCACGTATTGTTGCATACATTCTTCTTTGGTATCAAAGATCCCATAGACCTTATTTACCACCAGCTGTGAGTCACATTTAATTTCGATAACCTCGGAATAAAGTCCCCGAGCCAATTCGAGCCCTGCAATCAAAGCTTCATGCTATGCTTCATTATTAGTTAAAGGGATCGTTCTGATGACTTGCCTTAGGGTGTCTCCCGAAGGCGTGATTAAGACTATTTCGAGTCCAGACCCCTTTACGTTGGAAGCTCCGTACATGAGTAAGGTCCAGACCCCCGATGTTGATTCCGACACCATTACTGCCTCCTTGGTTGCTAGAGGCAGTAGTCCCGGACTGAAATCGGCCACAACGTCAGCCAAGACTCGCAACTTAATTGCAGCCCTTGGTTTATATTCTATGTCAAACTCACTCGTTTCGACGGCTCATTTTTCCAATCTGCCCGAGAGCTTGGGTTATGGAGGATATTCTGCAAAGGAAAAGTAGCCACCACGGCTATCAGATAACATTGGAAGTAGGGCCTCAGCCGAGCGGCGACTACGAGAGCTATGGCCAGTTTTTCCAACTGTAGGTGGCGAGTTACTACTCCCATTAAAACTTTGCTAATGTAATAAATGAAAAATTACGTACCTTCGTCCTCCTGGACTAAAACCGCACTTACCCCAACTTCTGAAACCGCGAGGTAGACTAGCAGTGTGTTACCTTCTTTTGGTTTTGAGAGAAATGGAGGGCTCGATAAGTACTTCTTCAGATCCCTCAGAGCTTATTGGCACTCCGGTGTCTATTTGAAATTATTCTTCTTTTTGAGCAGCGTGAAAAAGCAATGATATTTTCCGATTATCGGGAAATGAACCTGCTTAAAGCTACTAATCTTCCTGTGAGCCTTTAGACTTCCTTTACGTTCGAAAATTGATCCAGATATCCTCTATGGCCTTGATTTTGTGGGGGTTTACCTCAATTCCCCTTTGTGAGACCAAAAATCCTAGAAATTTACCAGAACTGACCCCGAACGCGCACTTCTCGGGATTAAGTTTCATGTTATGCTTCCTTAGGATGTCGAATGTTTATTGCAAATGCTTAAGATGGTCACCTGCATTCAAAGACTTAACGAGCATATTGTCTATATAAACTTCCATAGTCTTTCCTATTTGCTTTTCGAACATCTTATTTATGAGCCGTTGATAAGTGGCTCAAGCGTTTTTCAACCTGAAAAGCATTACATTGTAACAATATGTACCAAAATTCGTTGTGAACAAAGTTTTTTTTCTGATCTTTCGGGTTCATCTTGATTTGTTTGAACCTGGAATAAGCATCGAGGAAACTCATCAACTCGTGCTCGGCCGTGGCATCAATCATTTGATCGATATTTGGCAGTGGGAATGAGTCTTTTGGCACACCTTATTAAGGTCTTTATAGTCTACAGACATGCAAAATTTATTGTTCTTCTTAGGAACTACTAATACATTGGCTAGCCAGTTTGGATATCTTACCTCTCGGACCGAACCAATTTTAAGCAAGCGGGTTGCCTCTTCTTTGACGAATTTATTCCTGGTCTCGGCAATAGGGCGTTTCTTCAAACTCAGCTTGTGCACAACTATTTCCGTGGGGATACATGTCATATCCCCGTGCGACCATGCAAAACATTCAGCATTAAATTTAAGGATATCAACAAAACCAGAAATGAGCGCGGGGTGCAGTCCTGTCCCCAAATGGAATTTTCTCTCTAGGAATTCCTCGAAAAATGCAACTTGCTCCAGTTCCTCTGCTGTGGACTTCGTTGCATCCGTCTCTTCTAGAGCTTGGAAATATCTTGGCACCTGATATTGTTGTGACGACTCTGCTTCCGGGCTAACTCCTTCTAGCTCAGGATTAGGTGCCGGTTCCTGTAATTGCTACGCCATGCATTCCTTAGCTACTCGAAAAATGAGATTGCATTCATCTCCATCATTGCCGGTTGATCACCTCTTATCTGCTTGATTCCTTCGGGCATTGGAAACTTCAACAATTGGTGATATGTCGAAGGTACAACTTTCATCTCGTGTAACCATGGCCTTCCCAGGATGATGTTGTATCCCATATCACTATCTACTACTTCGAAGATAGTTTTTTTCATTACTCCTTCAGCATTCGTGAGTAGCAAGATCTCTCCCCGGGTCGTCACACTCGCAAGGTTGAATCCAGCAAGGAGCTTTGTTGCCAGAATAATGCTTCCGGTGAGTTTAGTTTGCTCTAATACTCTCTAATGTATGATATTGGACGAACACCCTGGATCCAATAGAACACGTTTAATCTTAAAATCTAACACATTTAAAGAGATTACCAATGTGTCGTTATGTGGTAAATGCAATCCGTCTGCGTCCTCCTCCGTGAAAGTGATATCGTCTTCCCGGAGTCTTTTACTATGAGTTATTGATACTTTTGTCTTCTTCGCTGTCGAAATGGTGACCCCGTTAATCTTATTTCCCCCAAAGATCATATTGATCGTTTGGTGTGGGGGTTCTTCTCCTGCTTTTGGAAGTTCCGCGTTGTCTCTGTTACGACCATACTTGTTCTTAGCTTGGTCACTTAAGAATTCTCTGAGGTGACCATTCTTCAATAGTGTTGCCACCTCCTCTCGGAGGTGTCGGCAGTCCCTTGTCCGGTGACCGTTCGTCCCATGGTACTCGCACCATAAGTTGGGATCCTTCTGGCTAGAATCGGATCTCATAAGTCTCGGGAATCGTGCCTCTTTAATGTTTCTCATGGCTGACATATCCTCTATGCGGATGTTGAAGTTGTATTCCAATAACTTAGGGTAAGAAGGATCCCGAGGCCCCGACGTCTCTTTATCCTGGAGCGATCTCTTGTTTCGACCACGATCAGTTCCTCTATCAATGGTAAACTTGTTTGTTGCCGAAAGATCTTGCCACGGACTTCGGTCTGCTCGTAAGGCAAAAACCGGCCCCTCGAAGTCCGTCTTTCCGCGTCGTAGTCATCCTTTGATTTTTCTCTACTCTTCTCCCGTCCTTTAGCCAATGATGTAGAACCGACCTGGTCATTCTCAATCCTTATCTTTGACTCGTACCGGTTGTGAACATCTGTCCAAGTTGTTGCGTGATTCAAGAAGGCTCTCCTTTAGCTTCCAGGAAGCGTCTGAGCTTCTCGGGTTTAATCCTTTGGTGAATGCTTTAGCTGCCTATTCATCCGGGACAGTCGGGAGCAACATTCTGTCTTTCTAGAACTGGGTAACGAACTCTCGTAATAATTCAGATTCTCCCTGTGCGATCCTGAATACATCGGCTTTTTCGGATTGCACTTTCTGGCCCCGGCATGAGCCTTTGGAAGAATCCGCGAGTATCTCAAAGAAATCTATGGAATGCTCGGGTAATAATGAATACCACGTTAGGGCTTCCCTCGTGAGAGTTTTCCCAAATTTCTTTAGCAGCTCATATTCAATTTCGTGAGGAGCTAGATCATTTCCTTTTACTGCTGTTGTGTCACACCCCAACTTTGGGGAGTGTGGCCGGCACTCGGCACCCGAAGGCCCGAGCGAACCAACCATAGCATCTGTGACATGTAATATGAATAATAGGCCGACAAGGCTGCAATATGACACTAACAAGAACCCAACAACAACTTATATATATATATATATATATAT
>MCJB01000992.1:0-16696 GCA_002018475.1 Nicotiana obtusifolia | reverse complement strand
AGAACTCGAGCATAAGGCTATGTGGGCCTTAAAGAGATTAAACATGGACTGGGCGGAGGCCGGAACTCTAAGGCTGGCACAGTTAAATGAAATGGAGGTCCGTCTTCATGCTTATGAGAGTGCAGGAGTTTATAAAGAACGAATGAAATTCGTCCATGATACAAAGATCTTGAAAAGAGAGTTTAAGGCAGGGGACTTGGTGTTGCTGTTCAATTCAAGACTCAAATTATTTTCGGGGAAACTGAATAATGGTCTGGACCATTTAAAGTTGTTGATGTCTCTCCGTTTGGAGCTGTTGAATTAGCATCGGAGGATGGGCTCCGGACTTTCAAGGTTAATGGGCAAAGAATCAAGCACTACTTGGGAGTAGATGGAGAAAAGCATGTGGTAGAGCAGCTGGCTCTACAAGATGATCAAATCCTAACTACAGAATGATTGCAGAAGCACCCTAGCCTCGTCGTGCCGCGACGTTAAATCAAGCGCTTCATGGGAGGCACCCCATGTGTGGTATTATTTGCTTTTGTTTGTGTTTTATTTTTATTTATTTAGAATTCAATATCATATGTACTTAGGGCTATTTGAAGGGTTTTAGAATGCAGGAATGTGATGAAAGGATACACGAATTGAAGAGGAGTGTTTGAAACTGCAGAAAAACATCAAGGTGAAAAATGCTGCACAAATGCGATCGCATTTCAGTTATGCGAACCGCATTTGTGCCGCAAACTGAAGCAGAAACTTGAGCAAATATATCTGGCATAAATGCGGCGGAGCTCAACAGTTTGCGGTTCGCATTTAAGTTATGCGAACTGCATTCTCACCGCAAATAGAGACAGAGAATTCAGCTCAAAGTCTGATAAAAATGCGGTGGAAGCTCCTATTATGCGGTTCGCATTGTAATTATGCGGAACTTAAATCGTCGTATAATTTCAGGTACGTGTTCGCATTTCCTCTTTTTCTAAATCCTTCAATCTAAGTATATATAAAAAAAAACACAAACAAACAAAAAAGAGAAGAGAAACGGCAACAGAGAACGACCTCCGACGAACATCATCGGAAAAGTAAAAGTGCAAGTTCACCAACCCTCAAAGAGTTGATTCACCTTTGTCCTAAGAGTTACAATCTTCTTCACAAGGTATGTTCATCCTTTGCTCTATCTTAAATCTTATTTCGCAAGGCTAGGGTTAGGACTCAGTAAAGTTGTTCAATTCGTTGGAATGGAAGATAGAAATCTAGGGTTTTCTTGCTTGAGGGATGAACATACTTGGATATTTGAAGGTATTTGCGGTCCACAAACTCAAAATGTGGACCGCAATCTGACCTCATCTTAAACCCTAGGTGTCTGAGGAAGACAACATATGTGGTGAATCTGCGATCGTATAATCAATATGCGAACCGCAGAGCCACCGCAAACACAGCCAGAACATTTGGTTAGTACTGGTGAACTCTGCGGTGCTTATGCGATCGCATATCTCGCTTTGCGATGAGTTTGCGATCGCATTTTTGTGTATCCAATAGGCTTGTGCTCGACAACAATCTGCGATGGATTTGCGATTCGCATATTGTTTGTGCGATTCGCAGAATTCACCGCATGATGCCCTCTACCTGTCATGCAGAAGAATGTGGCGTGTTTGCGGTTCGCATAGTGGTTATGCGACCGCAAACCACGCTGCATTTCTGTAACTTTTTGGTCATTTCTCCTGTTTTGTTTTCTCAAATGCTTATCATGTCACTGACATCTCTCACTTATGCAGATATGGCAGCCAAAAAGCATTCTGTAAAGAGAGGGCCATCCTCCGCTTCAACCTCAGTACCACCCAAACGGGCAAGAAAGGAACTAACTGTACCTAACCCCTCCTAGTCTGATGAGGAGGACTGCGTACCGGAAGTTGATTTAATAGCTGAGGCCCGAAGGAAACGGGGTGATGACCTTCAGCTTTGTTTTGGGGTTGAAGGTTCAAGATCTTTGTTCAGGGAACGGTCACAAAGAGAAGGATCTTGGGGGAGAAAAATTTAAGCTTGAATGGGCTTCAGGACCAGTACCCTCATATTCTCGAAAACATTAAAATGAGAAAATGGGAGTACTTCACCATAGACCCCAAGGAATATAATGAGTCAATGGTCCGGGAATTCTATGTGTCGTATGGAGCTTCACGAACAGGGTATCATAGACGCAACCGCATATTCACCGGCATCGTCCACGTTCGAGGGAAGGTTGTGTTTTGTGACAGCGAACATATCAATGAACTCTACTTCCCTGATTGGGAATCAGGCACGGCGGAGTACGATGGAAAGTACTCCAACAGAGAGAACGAACGTGGATGGATAGTGTCCATCATTGCCAAGGGGACTCCGGCCTGGATCAGTCCTGGAAAGAAAATTTACAAAGAAGACCTCACAAGGGAGGGCAAATATTGGCTCAACTTCGTCACCTCCCATTTAATACCCTCAAGGAATGAAACAGATATCAGCATTGAGAAGGCCCTTCTCATTGCATGTATAATGACGGGTATTAAAATTGATGTGGGGAGTCTTATCTTCCAGGAAATTGGCATCCGGGCTACTCAGCGGGCCACATCACTTCCTTTCCCAAGTTTGATCACCACCCTCTGCCAAGAGGTGAATGTCCCATTCTTACCACAACAAGACAAACTCGGGAGGTCTACGAGAGATATAGATATCACTCGTATAAGTGATTCGGTTGCCCCGGCAGTGACCCCAATTGAAGACATTGACTCCCAAAAATCTCCTGTCTCCCCAAGATCCTGACACCTCCACTGTTGCTGAAGAAACTGCACCCTCATCTACCACTGGTCCATCTGCCTCACACCTGCCAACCATTTCAAGACTCGGTCTACTCGCTCATCACGCAAATTCTAAGGTAGACCAACTCTTGAAGACATTGCCCTCCCTGATTAAACAGGCCTTGACTCTGATGCAAACGTCAATGACTGCTCTCCAACAACAACAATAATCGTTCGGAGATAGGTTGAACAAACTTGAGTCGAGGGTTGAAAGAATTGAAAGAGGTGAGGTGCAGGGTTTGCTCCAACTGCGGGAGGAAGTACAATCAATGAAGACCGACCTCCAGAAGATGAAAAATCTGGAGTTCGACATATCATCTCTCCTCCCCAACGAGGGTGACCAGGGTGTTGGCCGTACTGACTTGGGCCTGGACTTCACGACACTCATGGAAGACATCGCACCTCTATCTGCTAAAGTATCTCAGCCTCCCGCCCCTACAGTCCAGGTCGATTCTACTGATGACGAGACATCAGAGCGGTCATCAGAATTCGAAGGGGACGAATCAGAGGAGGCCAGTTCAGAGTTCGATGAGGGTGTAACCCCTAAGAAAAAAGGCAAAGAAATTGTTGTGCCCACTATGGAGGAGGAACAAGAGCAAGCAGACATCGAGAAGGCCATTAAGCAATCGCTAGCAGATAGGGCTGCCAGGACACGCCCACCAGCGGGAGAATCTAGCAGCTCAGTGGCCTCACCACCTGCTCCAGACCAACCCCACATCCCTCCTACAGCTCCAAAGGAAACCTAGGCCACCGCAGCTCTTCGCGCGATTGCGCCACCAGGGAGCCCCTTGTACTCTATATTTCTTTTTATGCATTGGGGACAATGCATGTGTTTAAGTTGGGGGTGGTAGCCTTATATCCTTGTTTTGTCTGTGTATGTGATTTATTTTTGGGCATGTTTAGTGACATTTGATAACTGTACATTATATAGCAATGATTTATGATTTATGTATATATGCGGTTATAATTAAATAGTTAGCAATAAAATCCCCATAGTTAGCAATAAAATCTCCTTGTTTTTTCTTCTGCCGGGTTCTTTTTCAAGGGTGTAATAGTAGAACCAGGCCTATGAATATGAAGTATATTGACCAGAATGGTATGTTTGTGGAGTATCAAGTATGTAAACCTGTGTGAGTAGACCCTTGTAACAAATCAATTATGTGAATTTGAGGCTCACTAGGTAACTCTAGGTCTACTTAGAATTGTGTATGTATACACGAGGAAAGCCTCGAGTGACTAAATGTGGAATCTAAAGCTGTAAACTATGTTAACCGAACAGTGTGTGTGTCAGTGTGTGTGAGCTCCTTGTTTTGATAGTTCTTGTGTTCACTGCGGCCATCTAGAACTTGTTTGGTTGGTTTTTCAACGCCTATCATACGTACACTGAGTTAGAGAAATGATCTTAGGCTTTCTTTGATTATTGATGAAACCTTTCTAGCTTTTTCAGCTTACCTGTGCATAATGAATATCACTAGTACCCTATTTGAGCCTTGTAGCCTTTTCCTTGGCCTCCGCATTACAAACGTATCCCATTCGTAAAACATTATCTCTTTTGAACCCGTTACTCCTTGAACATTGAAAACATAGCTAAAAGTTTAAGTTGGGGGTGTGGGTCAACATGAAAATGGGCAAGGTTGTGAAATGAGACTGGGAACCCATACCTCAAAAGGTTCATATGAAGTTATGAAAGCTCCAAAAAGAAACAAAAAGAAGGAAAAAAAAAATAGAAAAACAAAAAGAGAAGTGTGTTTTCATAAAAAGTGAGTTATGTAATGAAAAAAAGGGAGCTTGAGAATCAAATAAAGAGGTGTGCAAAGTGGGGTCCAATGCGGGAACGTAAGGCCATTGAGGCCATGGGGTCAAAAAGAAACAAAAGGTTAAAAGAAAGAAGCGTGTAATTAGTGTTCAAGGAGGAAGTAGCCACTATTATCTAAATATATATCCTACCCTTCCTTAAACCGACATCACAAGCTTACAAAGTCCTTATGTGATCTCCAACCGAGTGTTCTGATAACTAGGCGATGAATTAAAATAGGGCAAGCCTATGGTGTGGCATGGGATGACACTTGAAATTTTGTTCTGAGAGTGAGTATACTTGCATTTTAGTCCCTTTGTATTGCTATGATGAATAGTGTGAGAGTGGTACTTTCTTTCCAGTGAGGGCACATACACTGCTAGGTTGACAGTAAGTTGAGCTTTGGGTAAGGCATAAGTGTATTCAGCTGAACGTAGCCTTTAGTTACTTTGTTGAGGCTCAAAGTTCACTAATTGATTGGTTGTCTTTGAACATATTAACGATTCAAGGGGGGTACAGTGCTTCAAGAGTTATACTTGAGATACTAACAACAACCACCGTCCACGGTCAGTATTGCTTCATGTTTGTTAAGTACAGTCTAGATTAGGAGAGTATCGTTTGAGTTGCTTCAGGACAAACAAGAGTTTAAGTTGGGGGTGTTGATGTGCCGGGTAATTTCGGCACATTTTTATACTATTTGCTTAAAGTTTAACTTGTTTTACTTGCTAATTCTCATGATACTTATGTAATTTTAGTGTATTTGCAGAATAAAAAGTGTCAAGACCCAGAAGAACAGAAAAGAGTTCAAAAAGTTAGCTGAAGACAAGAAAAGAGGTTAAGAGCATCGCATATGTAAATATGCGGTAGCAGAACAGACATGCGAATCGCATATTCTACAAGTAGATCGCAGACGAAGACAGAACTTTAGGCCAATCTTCATGTCGAGAATGCGGTCGCAAATGCGACCGCAAAGCAGGAATGCGAACCGCGAATTGGCCTGGTGAAATCGCAAACATGAACAGAGTTCTGAGTGAAAATCAGTGTGAAGAATGCAATCGCATTCTGCGATCCCATACTCAACATGCGAACCACAAACCAAGACGCGATGAGAGCAAAATTGTCTGGTGGGATTTGCGACGGACGATGATGATTTGCGGTCCACATTTCTATTCTGCGACAGAAATGCGGTCCGCATTATTTCAACAAGGGCAAAGCTGACCGACATTCGCCTCGGGTTTTGGGCCTCTATAAATAGGTGTTATAGGGTTTTGTGAAGGTATTCTTGTCAGAACTTAGAGTACAAAGTACGGTCATTGACTATTTTGAATTCTTAGAAGCTTTTGGTGATCGAAAACCCTCTATTTTTGTAAGATGATGTCAATTACTCTTCCTTGTTCTTTAATTATTAGCATGTGTAGCTAAACTCAAACGCTGAGGTTGTGAATCCTAGATGGGTAGAATGTGTTGAGATTTTGATATTGAATTCAATTCTGAAGGAATCTTGATATTTATTTATTTCTTGTTCTTTAATTAATCGTTAGTGGTTGCAAACATTAACGAATGCCAATTAACTCTAACTTATCTTGGAAAAGTGAGATAGAGTTCGGTAGAAATAATTAACAAAAACTCAAGGCTTTAAACCTTGTTTAACAAAATCGCTTAGGAATAAGTAGGTTTTAATTTGGCGCTTAATTGGTCGTTTTTAAGATCGACTCTTTTGTATTCGGGAGAATCGTAGAGAGGATACATTATCCAAATATTGGGAAATATTGGGTAGTATATTGAACATCAATTGCATATCAAGAAAGGAATTCAATATTAAGATCAAGAAAATTCTACTACATTAAGGGGGACACAACCTTGGTCTCTTAAATTCATATTTTTCAAATTCACACTATAAAAATAAGTTTTCATTTTTTGTACTTCTTTATTCTATTTGACGTACTTGATAGAATTATGACTTAGTCAAGTATTACATTAATTAGACAATAATTTCACACCTATTCCCTGTGGGATTCGACCCCAACCTAGTTGGGTTACTATATTTGACATCGATCGCTTACACTATTATTAAGGTGTAATTTGAGCGAATCAAGTATCTGCCACAGTCCCGCAGAGAGGAGTTGCGCAGACAGTTTGAGTGGCTGCGACAGGGGGATATGACTGTGTCACAATATGAGTCAAGATTTTCTGAGTTGGCTCGACATGCTGTCTGGATGGTACCGACTGATCGTGAAAGGATCAGGAGGTTTGTGCATGGCCTTAACTATCATCTTCGTATCCTCATGACCAGGGAGAGAGTATTAGGTGCTACCTTCGAGGAGGTGGTTGATATAGCTCGCGAGATTGAGACGGTTCGCCGTCAGGAGCAAGAGGAGAGGGAGGCTAAGAGGCTTCGAGGACCTGGTAATTACAGTGGTACTCCTTCGAGAGGCCAGTTTCAGCAGGGCAGAGGTTGTTCCTTCAGGCCTGCTCAGCCAGCCCGTCCAGAATACCGTGGGGCATCTGCAGGTCGCGGCTATCATAGGTTGCAGCAGGGCCAGTCATCACTCAGTGCCCTTCCAGCTCATGCTCCATCGGCCCAGGGTCCTCCTAGGACAAGTGCATCTGCTAGAGCACCAGGGAGTTGTTATGATTGTGGCGAGATGGGTCACATGTGGAGGCAATGTCCTCATCGTGGTGCTAGATCGTCCCAAAAGAGGGGTCAGCCCTCGACTTCTGCTCCAGTTACTTTACCACCCGCCCAGCCAGCTAGGGGTGGAGGTCAGGCAGCCAGAGGTCGCCCCAGAGGGAGAGGTCGAGCAGGCGGTGGCCAGGCTCGATTCAATGCTATTCCAGGCAGGACAGATGCCAGTGCTTCAGACGCCGTTATTACAGGTATTGTTTCAGTCTGCCACAAAGATGCCTCTGTATTATTTGATCCCGGTTCCACCTATTCATATGTGTCCTCATATTTTGCTCAATATTTGGGTATGCCCCGGGAGTTTCTTTCTTTACCTGTTTATGTGTCTACCTCGGTGGGCGATACTGTTGTTGTGGACTGTGTGTACCGGTCGTGTATAGTGACTATTGGGGGTCTGGAGACCTAATTGGACCTATTGCTATTAAGCATGGTAGATTTTGATGTCATTTTGGGCATCGATTAGTTATCTCCATGTCGTGCTATTTTAGACTGTCATGCTAAGACAGTTACTCTGGCTATGCCGGGTGTATTGCGGATCGAGTGGCGTGGTGTGACTGACTATGTTCCTAATAGGGTGATGTCGTTCTTGAAAGCCCAGCGTATGGTTGGGAAGGGTTGCCTTTCCTATCTAGAGTTTGTGAGGGATGTTGGAGCCGAGACTCCAAGCATCGATTCTGTTCTAGTTGTGAGAGATTTTCCCAATGAATTTCCCGCAGACCTACCGGGCATGCCATCGGACAGGGATATTGATTTTGACATTGACCTGGTGCTGGGCACTCAGCCAATTTCTATTCTGCCGTATCGTATGGCACCAGCAGAGTTGAAAGAATTAAAGGAGCAATTTCAGGAACTCCTAGATAAGGGGTTCATTCGACCTAGTGTGTCACCTTGGGGTGCACCGGTTCTATTTGTGAAAAATAAGGATGGCACGATGAGAATGTGCATCGATTATAGGCAATTGAACAAGGTAACAATCAAGAACAAATATCCTTTGCCTCGCATCGATGATTTATTTGACCAGCTTCAGGGAGCACGAGTGTTCTCTAAGATTGATCTCCGTTCAGGATATCACCAATTAAAGATCAGGGATGCATATATTCTTAAGACTGCTTTCCGGACTAGATATGGCCACTATGAGTTTCTTGTTATGTCTTTCGGGCTAACCAATGCCCCAGCAGCGTTCATGCAGTTAATAAACTATATATTTCGGCCTTATCTGGATTCGTTTATGGTGGTATTCATTGATGATATTCTGGTGTACTCGCGTAATCAGGAAGAGCACACAGAACATTTGCGAGTTGTATTACAGAGATTGAGGGAGGAGAAGCTTTATGCAAAATTCTCTAAGTGCGAGTTTTGGCTCAATTCAGTGGCTTTCTTGGGACACGTGGTGTCTAGCGAGGGTATACAGGTTGATCCAAAGAAGATAGAGGCGGTCCAGAGTTGGCCTAGACCGTCCTCAGTCACAGAGATTCGTAGCTTTCTTGGGTTGGCAGGCTATTATCACCGGTTTGTTCAGGGATTCTCATCCATCGCATCGCCCTTGACCAAATTGACTCAAAAGGGTGTTCCATTTGTGTGGTCAGACGAGTGCGAGGAGAGCTTTCAGAAGCTCAAGACAGCCTTGACCACAGCTCCAATATTCGTTCTACCGTCAGCCTCGGGTTCGTATACCGTATATTGTGATGCCTCAAGAATTGGGATCGGTTGTGTATTAATGCAGGAGGGTAGAGTTATTGCTTATGCTTCTCATCAGTTGAAGCCTCATGAGAAGAACTACCCCGTGCATGATTTGGAGCTGGCTGTCATAGTTCATGCTTTAAAGTTTTGGAGGCATTACTTATACGGCGTATCTTGTGAGGTGTTCACTGATCACCGTAGCCTTCAACATTTGTTCAAGCAGAAGGATCTAAATTTGAGGCAGCGGCGATGGCTAGAATTGCTCAAGGATTACGATATTACAATACTATACCATCCGGGAAAGGCCAACGTGGTGGCCGATGCTTTGAGCCGAAAGGCAGTGAGCATGGGGAGTTTGGCATACATTCGAGTTGGAGAGAGACCTCTCGCAGTCGATGTCCAGACCTTGGCCAATAGGTTTGTGAGATTAGACATCTCGAAATCCAATCGGGTGTTGGCTTGCGTGGTTTCTCGGTCTTCGTTATACGATCGCATTAGGGAGCGTCAGTATGACGATCCCCATTTGCTTGTCCTTAAGGACAGAGTTTAGCATAATGATGCTAAGGATGTGACCATCGGCGACGATGGAGTGTTGAGGATGCAGAGCTGGATTGGTGTGCCCAATGTGGATGGGCTTCGGGAGTTGATTCTGGAGGAGGCCCATAGCTCACGGTATTCCATTCATCCGGGTGCCACCAAGATGTATGAGGACTTGAAACAACATTATTGGTGGAGAAGAATGAAGAAAGACATTGTGGGATTCGTAGCTCGTGTCTCAACTGTCAGCAAGTAAAATATGAACATCAGAGGACGGGTGGTTTGCTTCAGCAGACAGCTATTCTCGAGTGGAAATGGGAGCGGATCACTATGGACTTTGTTGTTGGACTCCCATGGACTTTGAAGAAGTTCGATGCTATTTGGGTGATTGTGGATCGGCTGACCAAGTCCGCGCACTTTATTCCTGTGTGTACTACCTATTCTTCAGAACGGTTGGCAAGGATTTATATTCGAGAGATTGTCCGGATGCATGGTGTTCCAGTTTCTATCATTTCAGATAGAGGTACTCAGTTCACTTCGCAGTTCTAGAAAGCCGTGCAGAGGGAGTTAAGTACTCAGGTGGAATTGAGCACAGCATTTCATCCTCAAACAGATGGGCAGTCCGAGCGTACCATCTAGATATCGGAGGACATGTTACGGGCATGCGCTATTGATTTCGGAGGCTCATGGGATGAGTTTCTGCCTCTTGCAGAGTTCGCTTATAACAACAGCTATCAGTCAAGTATTCAGATGGCTCCGTATGAGGCTTTGTATGGGAGGCGGTGTAGATCTCCGGTTGGTTGGTTCGAGCCCGGCGAAGCTAGGCTACTGGGGACTGACTTGGTTCAGGATGCTTTAGAGAAGGTGAAAACAATCCAGGAGAGGCTCCGTATAGCACAGTCGAGGCAAAAGAGTTATTCCAATAGGAAGGTTCGAGATGTGTCCTACATGGTTGGCGAAAAGGTCTTGTTGAAGGTTTCGCCCATGAAAGGAGTTATGAGATTCGGGAAGAAAGGGAAATTGAGTCCTCGGTTCATTGGGCCGTTTGAAGTACTTCGAAGAGTTAGGGAGGTGGCTTATGAACTTGCCTTGCCACCCAGTCTGTCGAGTGTACACCCAGTATTTCATGTTTCTATGCTCCGAAAGTATATTGGAGACCCGTCTCATATTTTTGACTTTAGCATAATTCAGTTGGATGATAATTTGACCTATGAGGTGGAGCCAGTGGCGATTTTGGATCGTCAGGTTCAGAAGTTGAGGTCCAAGGAGATAGCTTCATAGAAAGTTCAATGGAGAGATCGGTCCGTGGAGGAGGGTACCTGGGAAACCGACCAGGAGACGCAGAGCAGATACCCTCACCTATTTGAGACTTCAGGTATGTTTCTTGACTCGTTCGAGGACTAATGTTTGTTTAAGTAGGGGAGAATGTGATGACCCAACTAGTCGTCTCATGAGTTACTGCTCCGTTTTCCCCATTTCTGCTTTATTATGCTTCGTTATCCGTGTTTTATTTAATAACGTTGAATGGCTTGCGTTCGGAGTAGATTTAGAAATGAGACACTTAGTCTCTTTCAAGAAGGTTTAAGTTGTAAAAGTCTACCGGATGTTGACTTATGAGTTAGAGGGCTTGGATGTGAATTCCGACGATTCGATTAGTTTCGGGAGATGATTTATGACTTAGGAGTGTGATCGGAATTGGTTTTGGAGGTCCGGTGTAAAAATTAGGCTTGAATTGGTGGAGTTAGTATTTTGGCGATTTCCGGTTGTTAGGCGAGATTTTGATCCGAGGGTCGGAATGGAATTCTGAGAGTTGCTATAGCTTCGTATGGTGATTTCGGACTTAGGCGTATGTCCGGATTTGAAATTGGAGGTCCGTACGACAATTCAATGCATTTTGGCGAATGTTGGAAAATAGAAGATTTTTGGAAAAGTTTGACCGAGGAGTTGACTTTTGATATCGGGGTCGGAATCCAGTTCTGAAAATCTTCATAGGTCCGTTATGTCACTTATGACTTGTGTGCAAAATTTGAGGTCAATCGGACTCGATTTGATAGGTTTCGGCATCGAATGTAGAAATTGGAATTTGCTAGTTTCATTAGGCTTGAATTGGGGTATGATTCGTGTATTTAGCGTTGTTTGATGTGATTTAAGGCCTCGACTAAGTCCATAATATGTTTTAGGACTTGTTGGTATATCCGAACGGGGTCCCCGAATGGCTCGGGTGAGTTTTGGGTGGTTAAAAGGACTATTTCATTGTTGGAAAGGAAAATCAGCATAAATGTCAGAAATGCTACGTGATGCTGTCCAAAATGTGGAATGCATGTTGATTATGCTACACGAAAATGCTATAGCAAAGTGCAACAGATTTTCTGGGCCAAAACAATGTCAGAAATGCGACCAGTTTGCTATAGCAAAGTTGATTTTGCTATGCGAAAATGCTATAGCAAAGTGCAACAGATTTTTGGGCCAAAACAATGTCAGAAATGCGACCAGTTTGCTATAGCAAAGTTGATTTTGCTACGCGAAATGCTATAGCATTTTCAACACCTGAAAGTTTTATTGTTCCGATTTTTGACCTCTTTATGAATAGAAATAAGTGCCCATTTGCCATGCAAAACCCATTTTCATTATCCACAAAGAGAAACACCTCCAAACACCATAAAATCACAACAAATCAACCTCAAAACTATATCCAAAAGAGATTTTCTTGAACAAATTCTTAAATAAGGGGGTTTTGACCATCTTGAACGTAATTGGAGCTAGGGAACTCGGATTGAAGCGAAATCTTGAAGGATTTTTGGAAGATTTTTGAGAGAAACATTGGGGTAAGTGTTCTTAACTCAATCTTGGTCAAATTACCCAAACCTATTGCCATTCTAGTATGTAATTGGTGATTTAAGTTGGAGAAAATTGTGGAAAACACTTGAGTTAGACTTTAAGACTTGGAGGTCGAACCGATGTCGGAATTCGATAAATCTTGTATGGTTGAACTCGTGGAAAGATAAGGAACCCGTTGAGGTGAAAAATTATTGAATTTCGAGAAGTGGGCCCGGGGCTCGAGTTTTGCTAATTTCTTAGTATTTATTGATTGTTTTCATGTGGGATTTGTTCCCTCAACATATTGTGACATAATTGTTCTAAATTTGGATAGATTCGACGCACGTGGAGGCCAATTCGAAGGGCAAAGGCATCGTGGGCTAGGAATTTAGCCGGTTCGAGGTGAGTAGTGATTGTAAATGATGTCCTGAGGGTTTGAAACCCCGGATTTGCACATCGTAGTGCTATATTGAAGTGAGGCACACGCTCGATGATGAGCGTGGGGTCGTTTACTACTGGGACTGTTACTTGGTCCGTCCCGATTGATGATTTTTACTACATATTTGATTGAAACCTATTTGATATCATCATGTTTTGGGCTGATTGCCATATTTGGGCCTCGTGCCAATCGTTTGAACCCTCCGGGGATTATTATCACTATTTCCTCACTACTTGTACTTATTACTTGAACTCAGTCTTGTTGTTGCCACTGTTGTACAACTCTGCCACTTTTACTCAGTTTTGAGATTTACACAATATTTAAAATGATGTTTTGGGCTGAGAACTACTATTTTACTATGCCCGAGAGGCTTGTGATGATTTTTTGACTGAGTGCGACCGAGGGCCAGATGTGAGGTTTTACTGATTGATATGAGGCCGAGGACCTGAGATACTGTATATATGCCACGAGGTGGCTTGATTGATATGAGGCCGAGGGCCTAGATGTATGCCACGAGGTGGCTTGATATAGCGCTTAGGCCGTAAGGGGACCCTCCCGGAGTCTGTACACCCCCAGTGAGCGCAGGGTACCCAGAGATATTACAGTTGGTAACAATGACAACTGTAGGTTACAGTTGGTAACAAGGACAACTGGTAACTAGAGATATTACAGTTGGTAACAATGACAACTGTAGGTTCCAATTGGTAACAATGACAACTGGTAACCAGAGCTGTGAATTGATACTGAGACCAGGAATATTACAGTTGGTAACAATGACAACTCTAGGTTACAGTTGGTAACAATGGCAACTGGTAACTAGAGCTAGGAAGATTTTTAAATGATTTCTTACTGATTTACTGTTTTTGAAATAGCGACTTACTGCTTCATTATGCATTGCCTTGTGCTTTACGTGTTTCCTTACTTTCAGTCATTATTTATATGTGCTACTCACTGAGTTGGAAGTACTCACATTACTCCCTGCACCATGTCTGCAGATTCAAGAGTTATAGATTCCGCTCCGAGGCATTGACTACGATTGTCAGAGCGGTGGCTCAGAGACTACGAGGTAGTTGTTGGCATCCTTAGTCTCGTATCTCTTTATATTGTTATTTCCAGTTATTAGGATTTCATTAGTTGCTCATGACTTTGTGACACCCCGGTTTCGGGCTGTTGTTAGGATGGTTCACTATGTTTTTTTTTCCGCAAATGACTGCTATTAAACTGTGTTGTGTTGTTCTCTTGTTAAATTTATTGCTTAAAATGAGTTATGGTTCGAATTGGCTGGCCTTGTCTTCACGAGAGGCGCCATCATGACCGGGTTTGGGATTTGGTTCGTGACACCACATTGATGCTGTTATTGAATACGCGTAATTAAACTTTAACTTTAATGACTCAATTAGTAAAAATGACTCTAAGTCAAGTAATATTTTGTGATCAACCTTGTTATGCTTCTATGACTAAGATAAGAGTAATTTTTGTACATGATTTACCACTACTGTTGAACAATGATACTAGGTAAGATGAAATCATGTTCTTAAGCTTATCTTTGTGTTTCTATACCTCTAGGTTATTCAACCCTCCTACTTGTAACAGTAGCATGATTTAGTTCTAGGATTCAAGTTGGGGATTTTTGAATTTTTGTGATAAAAACAAAAGTAGTCGGCATGATTCGCGGATATAGGGCACAGATTGAACGTTTTGAGGCTCAAATTTGTGACCTTGCACAAATTTGTGTAAGGTTTCTGGTGATTGATGGTTTGACATGTGAGAGAAAGAAGAGAAAAAAGGGAAAGAGAGGCAGCGGGGTAGGGTTGCAAATGAATGAGGGTTTAGGGGTGTTAGTTTAGTTTAATGTGAAAGATGAGATTTGGGCCGTTGGATCATTTGATCAATGGCCCTGATATTTTGGCTAATAAAAGTTATTATTTTGGTTTTTGATAAAAAAAATTGGTGGTTGTTGGATCTTTGTAATCCAATGGTAGGAATGAGGTAGGGCAAAGGTTTTTAAAAGAAAGGAAAATACGGGAATTAATATGGACCATTGATGCTCTAGCCCAACGGTTCAGATTCTTTGTGTTTGTTTTGTTAGTGTGGTAGAATAGACGACGTGGCATTATGCCATTGACTGAGAGGAAGTGGCATGGATTGCCCACATGGAGCAGGAAGGGTGGGTCTGCACAGGGTTGGAGCGTTTGGGCTTGTGTACAAGGGCCAAGCGCTGCTGAAATGGACTTTAACATTTGCCACATTGAGTTTTAATTGGTTAGTTACAATTATAGCCTTTTGCGCTTTTAACCCCTTTAAAATCAACTTAATTAGGCTTAATTAATCGTAATTAAATACAATAAAATATAATCATCAAATACATCATAAAATACTATAATAAATTAATTATTTGTTAAAACACTTCATTTATTGAATTGTGAACTAATTTGATTAATTGAAAGTAAGAACGGTAATTTAAAAACTAATTCATTAATTGAACTGTAAACTTGTTTATTAAAATACCAAGGTTTTTTTAATAGTTAAAAATAGTAAGAGTAATTTATTATATAAGATTTAATATCAAATTGTTATTATTCAACAATACTAATTATTATTCTCTATTATATTTCTAGAAAATAAGTATTATTGATTAGAAAATATTTTACCATGTTTATTACAAGTTAATAAGCATAATTAATTTAATTTTAAAAGGGAGGGTCAAAATTTGTTACCAACAGCTGCCCCTCTTTGACCGGAGACTTAGAAAGAGTTTTCGGGCAAAGAAATTAACTCAAAAACGAATTTTCTCCCGACTCTAGGCATGTATTACAGAGATGGTGCATGGAACTAGAAAAATCATGAGTTGGAAATTAAGGGCCGAATTCTGGCTTTGAATCGCCTATATACCTCGGGCATAAGGAGGATCGGGCCTCATGTAGGTCTGGAATGATGATCTGAAGAGGCTAGCACTTGCAGGAATTGCCCCAGTATCGTGTTATGAAGATACTGCAAGATGGAAGGATTTTGGAACCCGAATGAATTCGCGGAATGTAGCTTGATTAGAAAACTTTGAGAGACTTGATGATTTTGGAGTTCTACTAATCGAATTGAGTTGGAGTTGGATCATTGGCTCGCTTATGAGTTTGATGTCCTCATAGCGATGTAACTTGGTTTGCTACTTAGAAGAAGTTCCACGTGGAAGAGTTTGATCATGCAAAAGAAGCTACACACATACCCATATATTATGTCATGGGCGGCTTTCCAGCCATGCCTCATGACCCCTTGGACGCGCCCCGTGGCGTCCCGGCAAGCCTCCCAACGCCTAGCGCCACGGTCGGCCCCGTGGTCTTGGCCGCTCCAAGTGACATGCGCTCAAGCGCCTCTGTCGCCCCACTGACAGCCAGCGCCAATGCCAGCCACAGGCAGATGCCAATTGCGCCGCGCGCGCAGACAACGCCGCGCGTGGACCCTGAGCCGAATGACACAAGTTGCTGCTGACGGACTAGTTTCTACCTTGTAGAAAACTAAGTCCTTTTCTCTGTAAATATAGAATAGATTTACTTTATTTTATTTCAGTATGATTTTACAGCTTTCTTAGGTCTACTCCTGTAACTTTGGTTTTTTAATTTTAAGCATTATTAGGGGGGTATAAGCATTCAAACTTTCAAACAAGCAATCAATTCTCTGTACTGGTGTCTCGCCCCCTCGACACCGCGTAGCCTTTGTAATAGCCTTCATTTAATGCAAGCAAGATATTTTCACAATTCTCTCTACAAGCTTTCAATTCTCTCGTTGCCTACGATATTGGTTTTCCCGCACGGCACTGACAATCTAGTCTAGCGTGCGGAGGGGACCTCAGTTGGCGGACGGCAATCAGACAGACATCGGTTGCCTAGCCTTACGTTGCCCTTCCAAGGAACTTCAGGAAGGCGCCGCGTAACAGTTGGTATCAGAGCCTA
>MCJB01000991.1:174409-196000 GCA_002018475.1 Nicotiana obtusifolia | reverse complement strand
AAAAAAAATAAATTAAAATCTGCAAAAGCGACCAACTTTGGTCGCTTTTAAGTATTTTTAATTTTATGTATTTCTCAAATAGCGACCAAAGTTGGTCGCTTTTAAGTATTTTTAATTTTATGTATTTCTCAAATAGCGACCAAAGTTGGTCGCTATTTTGAAAATACAGAGATTTAAAAATACTGAATAAGCGACCATAGTTGGTCGCCACTTTGGTATTTTAAATTTTCTGTATTTCTCAAATAGCGACCAACTTTGGTCGCTATTGTAGAAATACAGAAAATTTACAATACCAAATGGGCGACCAACTTTGGTCGCAATTGAGCAGATTTTAATTTATTTTTTTTTGAAAATGGCGACCAACTTTGGTCGCTAGAGGGCGACCAAGATTGGTCGCTATTGAAGAGGGACCAACTAAATTGTGACCAGACCATTTTGGTCGCTTTTTGGTCGCTATTGGGCATATGGGGACCAACTTTGGTCGCTTTTTCCGGTCGCTTTTTACCTGATTTTTGTCATGACTTTGCCACGAATAATAATAATGACTTTTAGTAGGAGATAAGTGTAAAAGCTTTTGAAAGGTCAAATAGGTAGATGCTCGTTCCTAGTGTGCACAAGTAATCGACAGATTGCTCTTCGTTTGTTTGAACTTTAATATCACTAGTGTAACCAGATATAGAGAAACTAACAAAGAATCACAATCTTTCAAATCTAGAACGGGACGTGACATTCATCTAGATATGTATTGACATTTACTGGAGCGTCGAGTAATGGAGCGGAGCCGTACCCCTCAAAGATAGTATGGGAGAATTTAAATTCAGGAACCTGATGATTTCTCAAAGGAAAATCAAGGGATGCTATTATCGAATGATAGTTTGATGTCTCGCACACACAATCTCTCTCTATATACACGCACACTCTTAATGTAAAGATACTTTCTTTTAATATATTCCAATGTAATGCTATAAATTTTTTCATCTAACTTTTAACAATATATATTTTTTAACTCTATGGTTCATTCTTTAAGGTTTTTAACGTTAAAATTATTGTATTTTTAAAGTTTCGGATTCATATATATTGTAATTTTGGCGAGCTTTTACACATAAATTTCTGTTATGCATCAAAAGTTATGGGTACAACTGACCCCGTTCTTGTAATGCTACGAGGCGAATCTAAGATTTCTAGAACATGGGTGTATATTAAAAATAAAGGAAAAAAGAAAAAGCATTTAGCACGAATTGAGCCCTCATGGCCTCATCCTTTGAGTAAATAACTCAACACGTTCAACCAAATGCACTATTAATTTTTTCGGAACACATGTCAGCAAATAATATTATATCAATTCTAAAAAATATATATATAAAATACATAGTTTAGCGGAAGATTATGGATTCACGTATACATAATTTTTGCTTAAATCTTCTCCGGCTAGACCACAAAATCCTCAAGGCCTTATTCTTTACTAGCATATGGGTAACTAAGAAAGAGGATTTTGAGTAAGAATATTTCTTCTTTACTCAAATCTAGTACTTTAAGGAGGCGAGATGGTTGTGGTATTTGGTGAAAGTGATACAACTCAAATATTTGCAAAATAAATTATATATGTTCTAAATAATAATAATAATAATCTTTATTATTATTATTATTATTATTATTATTATTATTATTATTATTCATGCATTACTTTGTTCAAGAACTAAACGAGCTCTAAATTTACTGTAAACATTTGTTTCTGATGACATCTTCTTACGGAAGAAGAGAGGGTGTATTTTTGCGAGGCAAAAGTTCTCAAGAATCCAAAGAATGGCAATGATTAAAAAGATAAAACTAGAAAGGGCTTTTTTATAATGAGTCTTTATAATGATGGTGATTGATGATGATTAATGACACCGATGCCTATGGTATTTAGAATTCCTTTGCCTATGATTAAGACTTCTATTATTAGTATAATTGCATTACTCCCCGTCTCATATTATCTGTCATGATTTTTTTGTGCACATCCCTAAAAAAAATTTATTAAAATGGGATTTTGACTACTTTATTCTTATTTATATTTTAATATTTAATATTTCTTCATTGGTATCTGAACAAAGTTATACATAATTGAGATTAGCAGAAGTCCTAAAATGGATAAAAATCCAAAATTTATGACTTTCGAATTAAAGTTAGATTTTATTGATGTAGGTAAGCATTGATAAGCAGACAAGGAAAAAAGGGCGGTGTTAGCTTCAGAGATGTCCATACTCATTGCATGTGCAATTCTCATGCATGTACCAAGACAGACACAGGATATGGGAGAAGGAAAGAACTAGTATTAATTTAATCTCAGCAGCAGAACATTGATAGTCTATATATATAGGACAATACCATTTTTGCATAGATGGGAAGATTATCCACTCACATTTCTTTCAACCATAGGCATCTGCGCCTATCGGCTATCATGTGAATGCCTTCATAACAAATTAAACACTACTCAGGGAAATTTCAAGTAGAAGTAAGGTATTCCTTTAAGAGTATTTACTGTAATACGTTCCTTCTATCCAATTTACATGTCATACTTTTTTTTTTAGTTCGTCAGTCCGTTCACGAAAAAATATTATATTTTCTTACTTAGAAATAATTTAATTAGTTTTAAACTTTTTATTCTACTCTTAATGAAATGCTCTATAGTCAAGGAGGGAGCTAGAGTGCCGGGAGCGAGTTCGACCGAACCCAGTACCTGTAGTTCAAATCCTATATTTGTCTTAAAAATATATTGAATATGTATAAATTATTACTTTAGAACCCAGTAACTTAAAACGATTAGAATCCTAAAGCCATAAACTTAAAATCCTGGCTCCGCCTCTGTGACTATAGCCACATAAATATTTATAATTTATTTTACACCACAAATTTCAAGATTTTTCTTTTTCTTAAACTTCTTATTGAGTTAAACACTACCATAGATATAGAGAAAGTATTATATTGGATTAGAAAGTCTGAAGTTCGAGCTTTGAGTCTCCGTCTTCACCCTAGCTATATAATGTATTGGCCAAAAGTGAACCTACCACGTGGATAAGCTAAATAATAACTCATGGCAGATAATGTCAAATTACATGTACAGAAACAACCAATGGATAGGAAGGTCGCTTGAAGAATGAATTCTAGATCAATTGAGCGAAGATTGTTGACATCGGGGCTACTAAGGAGGCAACACGAGAGGATGTTTCATGAAGTCTCATATGCACGGATAGAAGAGAAAAATCAGTCAATCCCAAATAAGAAGGAATTCAACATTAACTACGGAGCAATTACAAATTCTTCAAGTGTAACGTGCGAAAACAACAAATAATGAGTGTAAAGGGTAGACGAGATATTAGGAGACATGTATGAAAAACTTTATTATTTAAACCCCCACTTCTCCCACTTTGTATCGATCTGAATAAACTCTTGAATTCTCTCTACTGATATACTGAATTATTATTAAGCAAGAATAGATCTTCCGGGAGAGGCAGAATTAATAAGAATTTTCTTTACTTTCTTTATATCTAATCTCAATGTTTGTTCTTTTCTTTATTGTTATTATTCAATTTCATTATTTATATTTGAGAAAGTATATCAAATAAGTTGTTTTTGGCCATGAAATACAAATTTAATTGATTTGGCCTATTAATATAGTTTTAGGTTAAACCTTCAGACACCCACTGTAGGGCCCAAGCAAACAATTATTTTTTTAAAAATATTATTAATTTTGTCTCTATTCCTTAAAATCCTTTTAATTGTCACTTGTTAATTTAAACTTATGTCTGGAGTTCTCCGCCAACCAACAGAAAAATCAAGCTTTGGAAGCTGGAGAGATACTGTAGTTCTGAAATCTCATGTCATTCCTTAAAAATTTTATCAGAGAAATCTACTAGCGGAGATGACGAACATCCTATGATAGAAGAAGAGCTGAAAAATTTCATGACCCATCAACAAGAGTGGAACAATCAAATCAAAGAGGTGCTGAGGACCTTAACGAGTAGTGTCATTGCAGAGACACCAACTCCATAACTGAGGAAAAATATAGTCATGGAAACCCCCAACTTGATGCCAAGGAATCTGAAGAATGGGGGACTGCCAAATAATTCCTGAGTAGGAGGTTCAGGTACATCTAAAAATTACAATATGCAAAATTAAATTCTAACCTTGTAGAAAAAATCAAGGAGCAGAATGAATAAATCGAGTAAATTTCAGGAGTTCCAGTCATGATTAAAGGTGTCGATATGAACAATTATTCTAAGCAACCATGGAAGCCAAGTGCCGCCCCGTTGCCGATTCCTAAAAAAACTCAAAATGTCTGATATTCCCAAATATGACGGGACATCAGATTCGCAGGATCACATAATATCATTCTCCACGGGAGTCAAAGGAAACGACCTGACTAACCAGGAAATTAAATTGGTGCTAGTGGAAAAATTTGGGAAACCCTAACTAAGGAAGCGCTAACGTGATATTCTCTTCTTCTCGAAGCAGGAAATTGATTCATTTGTTGAACTTGCAGATGCTTTTATTAAGACCAATTCCGGAGCACAAAATATAGAAAAATGAATGAGGACATCTTCAAAATCCAACAAGGAAGTATAAATTTGCTCAGGGAATTCGTAGATCGGTTCCAAAAGGAAAGGATGCTTTTACCTCCTGTACCCGATAATTGGGCAGATGTGGCCTTTACAAATAATCTAAACAAAAGAAGCTCAGAGACCATGAAAAAATTAAAGGAGAGCCTTCGAGAATTCATCCAAACAACAAAGAATGATGTTTATAATCGATACTGCACTAAGCTTTTGATAGAAGAAGATATCGTAATTCAACCAAAATCAGGGAGTAGATTCAACGATCGACTGGAACGAACTTCAAGGAAACTCGAATCTAACCGAGGGAATTCAAGAAATTGCTATATACCATTCCTCGATCCATCACAAAGAGATCTTGATCGACAACCGAAACCAAGTTAGAGTAACCAGGGTTTCATGCAGAAGAGCACCACATTATCACAAAGGACAAGAAAAGAATCGAATAAGTCAAAACTCAGTGCTACCATTTTAGACTAAAGTTGGTCGATAATAATTGAAGTGCGAGCATCTCTGAATGGTAGTTGTGCTGAAAGACATGAGAGATAACGTGAAATGGCCTAAAGAGATGAGATCAGACTCTAGAAAGAGAAGTCAAGAATTTATGTGCGAATTCCATGATGACCATGGGCACCAAAAGATAGACTGCCGACTTCAGCAAAGTGAAGCAGGATATCTCGTAAAAAGAATATGTCACAGAACTATTAAGTGAGAAAGGAAGACAATTTTATACGAAGAATCAAAAGAATGAGGAACCATCGAGAGCTCTTTCACCGAAACAAACGGTCAACATCAATATTTGATGGGGAAAAAATTAACACAGTAACATTCACGACAACAAAAAAGTTTGCTAAAGACTCAATGACGCATGAAAAGAGAAGCTGGAAAAGGAGAAAGAATTATATTCAATGATGAGAATGCAAACAGATTAATACTACCATACAATGATACATTGGTAATTACTTTACGTGTTTTGGATAATGAAATTAAAAATATTTGATTGATCCAGGTAGTTAAGAAAATATTATCGAATTATGGGTAGTCAAGGAAATGCAGTTACTAGACCAGATTATCTCAAAATCTTGAACTCTTCCCGAATTAGACAACTCCAGTGTGGTCACACGAGGTAAGATTATACCAACGACTTTTGCCGAAGGGGTGGTAAAAGATACCCCATATTAGGTGGTAGTGGCAATAATGACCTACAATATCATTTTGGGAAGACCGTTGGTTCACGACATGAATGCGATACCGTCTACACTATATCATGTCATCAAATTTCTGTCAAAACAGGGGATAAGGCAAATCAAAGGGTACCAAAGAGCAGCTCGAGAACTAAACTCGGTGGCCATTGCAAATGGGCTTGCCAAAAATCAAAATGTCAAATAGCAACTAAAGCATACTAGATCCCATCGAGAAGACGATAACAAAGGCACTAGACACAAATGTCAACTGCGGAGGCGTTAGAAGCTGTCATACTATTTGTTAACCTCCCGAAAAGGAAAGTTTATATTGGTTCGGGCCTCAACCCTAAACACCAGCGTAAGTTAAATGAATTTTTACAAGTTAATGCTGATTGCTTTGCTTGGTCATATGTTGATATGACAGGTATTCCACCAGAACAAATAAAACACAAGCTTAATGTAAACTCGTCATGTACTCCAGTCAAGTAGAAAAAAGGAAACCGGGACCTTCCGAAACAAGATCATAGAGGAAGAGGTTAGCAAACTTCTGAAGATCTGATCAGTTCGAGAGGTAAAGTACCTGGAATGGTCAGAAAATGTCGTAGTAATTCAAAAAAAGAACGATAAATGAAGAGTATGTGTAGATTATACCAATTTAAATAAGGGGATCCCCAAAGACTCTTTTTCTTTACCACATATTAATTAATTAATAGATTCAATTGCAGGACATGTGCTTTTGACCTTTATAACTGCTTCTTCGGGTACAATCAAATTAAAAGGGGCCAGAAGGATCATCATTTTTTTAATTACAGACATGAGGAATTTTTTCTATAAGGTGATATACCTTCCGGACTCAAGAATGCCGGAGTCACATATCAGCGTCTCGTCACTAAAATGTTCATAGTTGCTAAAAAGTTTAGACCATATTTTCAATGTCATCCCATCTCCATAGTTACTATCTTTCCATTATGGAAAATTATGAATAAGAAAAAACTCTTGGGCCAACTTGACAAATGGGCAGTCAAACTCAATGAGCATGATATTATTTATCAGCCTCACAATGCTATTAAATCACAAGTCTTAGTGGATTTCGTAGTTGATTTCAGTTCAAGTATACTTCTCGAGGTTGAGAAAGAGGCACATGTTATCACGACCCAAGCCCATGAAATGTATTCTCCGCTTAAGGTCTCCGCTTGCACAGATTTGTCTTTTTGGGCTACGCCACATCGAGCATCAAAAGCGCAAGTACCATATGAACTTGTGTCAGGCCTTATAAAGCTCATCACTTTCCTCTCCCATGTTGATGCGGGATTCACCTAAGGTGACATGCGTTCCCCTTTTTCAAAAGCTTTTCAGCCTATTAGTCTGCCAGTCTTGCTTGACCTGCTTTCATCGGCCTGCCCTCCATCATGGGTATCACATTCACCCACCCTTGGGACTCAGTGTCCTAGCTGAGGTTTGCCCCACCACCTTCTCAAAGATGTAGGATTCATCTAGACTCAGTTGACCACTAAGGTTTGCCCAACCATCATGCTAAGGTAGATTCGACTCTGATACCATATTTATCACGACCCAAGCCCATGGCACGTATTGTCTGCTTTGGGCCTTGGTTCCTACGGATTTGTCTTTTTGGGCTATGCCACATCGAGCCCCAAAAGCGCGCGTGGCATGTAAACTTGTGTCAGGCCTTATAAAGCTCACCAGTTTCCTCTCCCATTCCGATGTGGAATTTGCTTAAAGTGACATGTGTTCTTCAGAAGCTTTCCAGCCTATAAGCCTGTCAGTCTTGCTTGAGCGGCCTTCATCTGCCCGCCCTTCGTCATGGGCATCACACATGTTGCCTCTAGAACAAACCTCGGAACCTGGACCTTATATACAGATGATTCTTCCAACGTTAAGAGGTACATACTCAGGTAAGTTCTCGTTTCACCTTCCAAAGAAGTAGTCAGTCAATCAATCAAATTTTATTTTATTACTAATAATAAAGACGAGTATGAGGTTGTGATTGTAGGACTCGAATTAGCTAGAGAATTTATATAGAACATATTTAGATAAAAAACGACTTCCAACTGTTGCTTAATCAAATCCAAGGAATATGTGGCACGGAAGATACGAATGCAGCAATACGTAGAGAGAGTCAAAAATTTGCTGAACCAATTTCGAGAATGAAAGGTTTTTCAATTATCCCAAGAAGATAATGCTGAAGCTGACGCCTTGGCCAACCTTGGATCAACAACAGATATCTGAATCTGGAAATAATACAATGTACATTTGATCCATTCAGCTCTTGATAATGCAAGGGATAAGGTAAACTTTACTAATCTAACCTGGGATTGACATAACAAATTTGTGAACTATTTACAGAATAGAGTATTACCAGAGGATAAAATCAATCATGACAATTGAGAGTACAAGCTGCTCAACATTGCCTCTGTCACGATCCAAATCCCACTAAGTCGTGATGGCACCTAACCCGACCCTCTAGGTAAGCCTAACAGCAAAAGTCACTATTAGACTGAGAAATCAATAATATATTTAATAAAAACTGCAACCTAATTCAATAAAACTGTCCTAAGGACTGGCAGTACAAGTCATGAGCCACTATGATTTATATTTACATGATGGTGAAATGAATAAATACAACATCTGCTCGAAAGCTACATAAACAGAAATAAAATCCTAAGATACTATGAATAAGAAGGTAGCATGAATCCTGTATGCGGTATGTCTCCAATATAAGGTTCCATCTTCCACAGCTACGCATCTCCAAGATCTGCATGCAAGATGCAAAAGTGTAGTATGAGTATAACTGACCCATGTACTCAGTATCTTGACTAACCTCAGTGAAGTAGTGACGAGGTTTTTAAGTTACAAGATATTCACTATATAACTTGCTCAGTTAAATTTGCAGTAGAAACAACATTAGAAATAACAAAGCTGATTACGAGAGAAAATATGAGAAGTAGTAAATGATTAACTAAAAGAATCGCAGACAGTTTCCTCAATATCACAGTCAATCATTTTCTAACAGCTCAAGACATGAGGTTAAAGCGATAACCAACAAAGCAACATAGTAAACTCACAAACTTTCATTATATGAGGAATGTGTTCAAGATATCAAATCAAATGGCACGACAACACCCTTCGTGCATTTATCTCATCCTCACCAAACATGTGAATGTATGTTAAATCAAACGGCACAGCAACACCCTTCGTGCATTTATCTCATCCTCACCAAGTATATGTAACACTACCAACCAGGTAGAAGGAATGCCAATGACAGTAACAACAAAGTAGAAAGCACAGACATAGAAGTAACAAAAGAGGCAGAAGCATGTGGATAACGGTAACAGACAAGGTAGGAGGCGAAGTAAGGATAGAAAATAAGGTAGGGGAATATAGATTTCAATAGTTACAAATTAGAAGGTTTACATGAAACTACAACAAATGTGAAATAAAGCATAGATGTATGTATAACAAACAAGAAGGAAAAAATGAACGTAACAATGATAAACAAATAGAAGGCGTGGGTAGAATAATAAGAAATAAGGTAGAAGGAAAAGGCGTGACAACAATCAAACAATATAGAAATAATAGGTGCAACAACAACAACTCAGGATAAAGGAATAAATGTATACGCAAGGGAAAGATAACATAATATTATGCATGCCTCTCATCCTCGCCTGCACGGAAACACCCTTCGTGCCATGAACTCTCATCCTCATATTATAACATAAAAACAATTTCACGGAATTACCATTCGTGATTTTACTCTCTTCCTCACCTGATAATGTAAAATAATAGCACGACATCACCCTTAGTGCTTTTAAATAATGGCACAGCATCACCCTTTGTGCTTTTACTCTCATCCTCATATGATATTATAAATACAATGCAAAACATCGCCCTTTGTGCTTTACACTCTTCCTCACCAAGCATATACACGTCAACAACAAGAAAAGTGGGAAGCATGGATGACATCAAGAAAAATGGTTCAGCAAAATACACCATGTGAACGACAATCAAAGCCCTTGCACCAATAAATAATTCATTAAACTTCAAGAACCCCATTGTTCAAGTATCTCAACAAAGCTCATACATGATCTTCAACATAAGTATGGACTAATCCAAGTATCCCAAGAATAATGAGCATAGCAATGTATTCATGATATAAGCATAATTATGATCAAATTTAGCACATTACTAGTTTCACAAAGGGGTCCATCATATTTAATCAAGTTGTAGTAGGCTGAAGCATGGTCTATAGTATTGAAATTGTGCTAATACTATTATAGAATCAACTAAAACATGAGGCAAGGAAATCACAAGCATGGATAACCCTAGCACATGCATATACACCTCGCATATACAACACCCCCACATATAGCAAACAATATTATTTTATTAGGAAAAATTCCCTCAACAAAGTTAGGCAAGACACTTACCTCAATCAAGCCAAAACAATACTCTAAAATGCCATCCCGTGCGAATCGACATCCGAACAGCTCGAATCTATCCAAAAGAAACTCAAAAACATCAAATAATACCATAGAAAACAAAGCCAAACGATAAAGGTCGAATCTTTAATCAAATACTCAAATTTAACCAAAAGGCCAATAAGGGCCTGCTTCCCGGAACCCGACAAAACCTATAAATTCTGGCAATCCATTCGAATATGAGTCCAACCATATTAGTTTCACTCAAATTCGACTCCGAATTGATATTCAAAACCCAATTATTCACTTTAGAAAAGTTTAGCCAAAAATCCCTAATTTCTCTTTTAGATTTATCGATCAAATGCCAAAATTAAAGATGGAATCATGTATAATAATCAAATCCGAGTCGAAACTACTTACCCAGTCCAAATGATGAAAATTCCTTCAAAACAATCGCCCATATCCGAGCTCCCAATCTCAAAATATGATAAGATGAGCTCAACGTCCGAAATTAACAGCTTATACGCACTGCCCAGTCATGTACATCATAATCGCGTAGAAGAAAGTAGCACTGACCCCGAATAAACCTTCGCATTCATGACATCACCCATGCGAACGCGATGAACAACATCTGCCAAGTCTTCACACAATCGTGAGTGCGACATCCATGTGCGAATCGTGTAGCACCAATCACCCGACCATTGCGAACGCGATTGCGCTGTCACCAACGCGTTGCAAAAACTCCCCCAACTCCAAAAATCACATCGTAATCGCGGTTAGTCCTTCGCGATCGTGAAGGACATCAGAAGCAGCATAAAACCAACAACTCTAACATGAGAGAAAATGATCTGAAATCACCCCAATACTTACCTGAGCCCCTCGGGACCTCGTTCGAACATACCAACAAGTCTCAAAATATAATACGGACCTACTCGAGGCCTCATATCCCAAAAAATAGCATCAAAACCACGAATCGTACCTTAATTCAAGGTTAATGAACTATTTCATATTTCTAAGTTCTGAATTTACGCCGAATATGTCTAAACAAATCGAAATCTCCTTAAATTTTGCACACAAGTTTCAAATAACATAACAAACCCATTCCAACTCCTGGAACAAAAATTGGAACCCGATAACGTCGAAGTCAACTCTCGGACAAACCTATGAACTTTCCAAACTTTCAATTGTCAACTTTTGCCAATTAGAGTTAAATCCTTTTAGAAACATCCAAATGAAAATCGAGCCATATACCCAAGTCCAAAATTACCATCCGGACCTAACGGAGCCATCAAATTCCAATTCGAGGTCAAATACACAAAAATCAGACTTGGTCAACTCTTCCAACTTACAGCTTCCACATTAAAAAGTATTTCTCCAAATCAATCCCGAACTACTCGAAAAGAAAAACCGACCATACACACAAGCCATAATACGTTATGTGAAGCTACTAAAGACCTCAAACCACCGACGGAAATGCAAATGCTCAAAACGACCGGTCATGTCATTATATTCTCCCCCACTTAAACATACGTACTAGCCACTCCAAAGTCATCAAATCACCGTATAAACTCACCACACACATACCCATGAGTGACCCAACGTCACCCCAATACATATAAGCCCGTCAACACCACCCAACTAGAGATTCTTTCTTCAACCTTAGTTCACAAACCATAGAACCCAATCCCCAACATTCGAAATTCGTTATAAGGCCCGATTCTTGCATCTATATACTGTATAATTTCGAAAAAGATGTATCAAGCCATGACCATATTCCAAGATATAATCACATGATGTACCATATAACTCAAATACTCATAGTAGTAACTTCTGACCTTAATAGTTGCTTATTATTAAACCAGGTACCGGCGACATGCCTCATATCAAATAAAACCTTATTCTGAACCTTTGTACAATACCAAGGATAAAAGAAACACATAGAAACTCATAACCACTCATCAAATCAACAAGTGATGGGGCTCGCTCTCCCAATATGAACCATTGTGCAATTCTAAGCTGACTAATGACATTACTCTTCCAACTTATCTTAATCAAATTCGATAGCACTAATTCCAGGTCGAAATCTCATTTCACCCAGTGCAACTCGACTGACCGGCCACACCAATGACACCTAGAGCCACATACAATGCAATCCGTTCATCAAACAAGCGTCAACCCGAATGTAACCAAAGATGGAAGGAGAGCCAAATAAGGGAACCACCCCACAATTTCAACAAGTACCACTGCAAGGCACAACGCTATGAACCTATCTCACAAGGGAGAAGCAGAACACACAAAGCAAGCACAAAGATCATATCCCAACGTAACTCAGGTGCGGTGCTTAACCTGATCCAAGCATACCGGCCCACATGGATTACCCATTGCCGAAATTCTCCTACTCACCCAACATACGTGCATAAACAACAAGAGCACGAAGCACATGACCAAAAACATGGAGAAACCGATAGCACAATACACCATAGACAGGAAGACCATAACCAAGGCGCAATAAACATTTCAACACCCCAAGAGCCATCTAGCGAGAATCTCGCCACAAGGTCTAAATAGAACCAGATCATGTGTGTGAATAGTCAAGTAGTCGCCTAGCCCATTGTAGTAGAACAAAGTAACAGATGAAACATAATAGAATATGAATAAGGTCAACTATAGTCGATAACACACCCCTCAATAATAGTTGTGCTGAGTAAACAAACCTGATCCGATATAGAATACAGATTCTCATTAGGCCTGCTAATGGGCCCCCAAATCAATTCCAATCCTCCCGAAATAGATAAATAACCTTCAAAAATCCAAAGTAACCTATCCATAACATATACCATCATCTGTCTAACTCTTTGTCATAACCCGAAATTCCAACCATGGGGCCGTGATGGCGCCTAACATTCACTTGCTAGGCAAGGCAATATTAGCTAAATAATTAACAAATTTTAGCAATTTAAAATCAGAATATTATTAATTAATGGCTGAAGTACTCTAAAATACATTTAGTAAACCAGAAGTAACGCGATCTATACCAATCTAGAAATCCGAAGTCACAAGTACATGAGCAACTAGAATACTACAAATATAATCTGAAATAAAGTACAACTATTCGTAACGAGATAAACAGTAAAAACAAGATAGAAGGGGACTAGGTGGACTGCGAACGCCATGTAGCTCTACCTCAAGTCTCCTGGATAGATCTGATCCGAGCAATCTCATCTATGCTCTGCTAGGACCAATACCGGAATTTGCACAAGAAGTGCAGAAGTGTAGTATGCGTACAACCAACCCTATGTACTCTGTAAGTTTCCAGCCTAACCTCGTTGAAGCAGTGACGAGGCTACGACAAGACAAGCACTATAAACTTGTAAGAAGAATGAATAAAAGACAACAACAATATAGAGAAAACGACTAAACTCATAAGAATGAGACCCGATAGTCAACTAACAGAGGGCCCATTATCTCATAACCTCATATCACAGTACAGAAATAGAACACCACGGATACAAATAGTTACAACACATTATACTCTGTTGTAGCCACAACCCGATCCTAATATCATTTCAATATTTGCTGCGACGTGCAGCCCAATCCCAATATCATATCAATATTTGTTGCGGCGTCCAACCGGTTCCTATTATATATTCATTTCCATTCTTTTGCGCCGCACAACTCGTTCCCAATATCAATTAACTATCATTAAAAACTCAACACAACTTCCGAAAATCCCAACAAAAAAGGGTACTAAAGCGTACAAAAAACCAAGGAACTATGAGTACAAACAGGAAACAACCAATATCTCATATTCACAAAGCTCGACAAATCACTAACACAAGAATAGCCAAGGGACTCACACAATCGGATATAACATAATAAAGTGCAAGGTAAAGATAAAAAAGGCAAGTGAAGGCATGAAATAATGGAGATATTCAATTAATACAGGTAGGAGCATATATAGCAGGTAAGCAGATATTGATCGAGGAATGAAAAAAATAGAAACATGTAACAACTAAATGACAGATAACAAATACGGCATGAAAAACAAGTAAGTACATATAGCAATCAAAGCATGTAACGAGATATAACATGGAATAAATAATGACATAAAGGTAAATAGCCCACCTCGCATGCTTGAACCTATGAAAACGCATATGCACTCATCACCTTTTATGTATGCCTCCCCGACACATAATTCACGTAGCAAATAAACCAAACAAGGCCTAATTTCATCAAGTCAAAGTTAACCACGACATATACCTCTTTTTGGAGTCAAATCAATAATCAACCACAACTTTTCCTCTAGCATAAGCCTCTAAACCAATCGAATCTAGCTAAACATCATTTAATCAGTCTAAAACAAGCTTTAGAAACTACCCACAAGTGAAAAAGGCTCAATCTTTAGCTAAATTGAAAAAGTCAACTAAAGTCAACCCCGGGCTCGCTTGGTCAAAATTTGAGATTCAAACCAAATCTTGATTACCCAATTACCCCCGAGCCCGATTATATGATTTGTTTCGAAATCCAACCTCAATTCGAGGTCTAAATCTCAATTTTACAAAATCATGAAATTCTACCCAAACCCCCTAATTTCTACCTAGAAATTCGTAGATTTGATGAAGAAATTCATAAAAAGTAATGGAGATTGAAGGAAAATGAACTAGAGTTACTTACCAATGAATTTGGGAAGACAAAACTCTCAAGAAATCAGCTCTATGGAGTCTAGGGTCGAGAAATGGTGTAAAATACGCTAAGTCTCATTTTCCCCAACTTTTACCCATCCGCGGATGTCGCATTTGCAAACTCTTGTTCGCAATTGCGACCATCAGAAAAACGAACTGTTGTTTGCAATGGCAACCATCACAAAGGCGAACCACTAATCACAAATGCAATCAGTGTCCCAGCTATACTGTAGTCGCAAATGCGACATTCCCTTTGCATTTGCGAAGGCCCACATGTCGAAATTACGGACACAGGCTTCGCAAAAGTGAAGCAACTCCAAATTCCCCAGGGTTGCAAATGCGAGCCTTCTTTTGCAAATGCAATCACCTTACTAGTCTCAAATGCTATGCCTTCTTCGCAAATGCGAAGTTCTCAACCCCAACCCAAATTTCGGGAATGCGAGCCTGACTTCACAATAGTAAAGCTCGCATTTGCAAGCAGGGCTTTGCATTTGCGAGACCTGCAAGCCAGCTGCACGAGATATTGCATCAGCAGTCCATTTCCTTTCCAAAACACATTTGAAACTCATCCGACCTTCTCGGGCTCCAATCTGAACATGGAAACAAGTAAAATAACATCATACAAACTTGCTCGCTAATTAAAATAACTAAAATAACATCATATATGAAGATTCAATCATAAAAACTCAAGAATTTCAAGTTTAAAACCAAAAATTTCCAATCTTTCACATATTGCACTGATCAGGTCACCCGGGACCCCAACCAAATACGTGTAAAAGTCTAAAAAAATCGTATGAACTTACTGGAATCGTCAAAGCACCGATTTGAGGTCGTTTACTAAAAACATTGACCATGGTCAATTCTAGCCTTATTTTAAGTCAAAATCACATTTTCTTCAAAATTTCATGTAAAAGCTTTTCGAAAAGCGACATGGACCATGCACGCAAGGCAATAAACATCAAATGAAGCTATGAGAGGTCTCGAAACACGGAACTAAAGTCTAGTATTCAAAATACCTCTCGGGTCGTCACATTATCCACCTCTAAACGTCCAACCTCGAACGGACATAGAAATGTACCAGGACTTGTAAAAAGGTGTGGGTATCTACTCTGCATATCGAACTCGGACTAACGTAGCCTCCTTAGTCGGCTGACCTTTTCATTGCACTTTCACAGAAGGAAAACTCTTAGACCTCAATTTTCGAACCTGTCGGTCTACATAGCTACCGGGTCTTCCTCATAGCTTAAATTATCATCAAGTTGCACCGTGCTGAAGTCTTAAACATGTGACCTATCCTTATGATACTTACGAAGCATGGAAATATGAAATATCAGATGTACCCTTTCTAGGCTAGGAGTCAATGCAAGCCTATAAGCAACCTCTCAAACTCTCTCCAAGATCTCAAACTGGTCAATAAACCTCGGGCTCAACTTGCCCTTCTTCCCAAACTGCATCACGCCCTTCATAGGCTACACTCAGAGATGAACCTTCTCACCTCCCATGTAAGATACATCTTGAACCTTCCGGTCCGCATAACTCTTTTGCCTGTACTGAGCTATACTAAGTTTCTCTTGAATCAACTTAACCTTTACCAAACCATCACGGACCAACTTAGTGCCCAACAATCTAGCCTCACCGGGCTTAAACTAACCAATCGGTGAATGACATCGCCTCCCATATAAGGCCTCATATGGAGCCATCTGGATGCTTGACTAATAGTTGTTGTTGTAGGAGAACTCCGCTAGAGGTAAAAATTGGTCCCACTAACCCCCGAAATCTATAGAGCATGCCTGCATCATGTCTTCAAAAATCTAGATACTGTGCTCGGACTGTCCGTTAGTTCGAGGATGAAATGCGGTACTCAACTCGACCTGCGTGCTCAACTTACACTGCACGACTCTCATAAAATGCGATGTGAACTACGTGCTCCGGTCAAAAATGATGAAAAGCAGATAATCTCTCGTATGTAAATATGAGCCAACCACTTTGAAGAATAGGAAGTCATCACCGAAATGAAGTATGCGGACATAGTCAACTGGTCCACAGTAACCTAGACTGCATCATATTTCCTCAAGGTCCGTGGTAAGCCTACCACAAAATCCTTAGTGATAATCTCCGACTTCCACTCCGGTATCTCTAAGCTCCGAGTCAACCCACCCGGTTTCTGAGGCTCGTACTTCACCTGTTTACAATTCAAACACCGAGAGGCAAAATCAACAACAACTTTCTTTATTCTCCACTAATAATAGTACTGTTACAAGTCATGATACATCTTTGTGACACCTGAGTGAATGGAATAGCGCGAACTGTGAGCCTTCTCAAGGATCAGCTCTCTCAACCCATCAATATTTGGAATACATATCCGACCCTAAAGCCGCATAACACCATCATATCCAATTACAACCTCCTTGGCACCACCCTTTGCACCATGTCCCTCAACACCAACAATTGAGGATCATCAAACTAGCGAGCCTTGATACGCTCCAACAAAGATGAATGTGCCACACTACAAGCAAGAACCCTGCCAGGCTCTAAAACCTCCAACCTCATGAACTGATTGGACAAATCCTGAACATCCATAGCTAGTGGCCGCTCTACTGCTGATAAATATGCCAAACTGCCCATGCTCTCAGCCTTCCTACTCAATGCATCAGCCACCGTATTGACTTTCCCAAGATGTTATAATATGGTGATATCATAGTCTTTCAACAACTCTAATCATCTCTGCTGCCTCAAATTAAGGTCCTTCTGCTTGAACAGGTATTGGAGACTCCGATGGTTGGTATAGACCTCATATGTAACACCGTATAGATAGTGCCCCCAGATCTTCAGCGTGAGAACAATGACTGCCAACTCTAGATCATGCACAGGGTAATTCTTCTCATGAACCTTCAATTGATGAGACGTGTAGGCAATCACCCTACTATCCTATGTCAATACCACGCCAAGTCCAATACGCGATGTATCACAATACACAATGTAAGATCCCAAACCTGTAGGTAACATCAATACTGGGGTTGTAGTCAGTGCAGTCTTGAGCTTTTGAAAGCTCACCTCACACTTGTTGGACCATCTGAAAAGAGCAACCTTCTGGGTCAACTTGGTTAATAGGGCTGCAATGGATGAAAACCCCTCCACGAGCCGGCAATAATTACCCACCAAATCTAAGAAGCTCTGAATCTCTTTAGCTAAAGTAGGTCTAGGCCAGTTATGAACTGCCTCAATCTTCTTAGGATCCACCTTGATGCCCTCGTAAGAGACAACATGGCCTAAAAAGGCAACTAAGTCCAACCAAAACTCACATTTTGAAAACTTGGCATATAACTGACGATCCTTTAGAGTCTGAAGTATGATCCATTAGGTGCTGCTTATGCTCCTCTCGACTGTGGGTGTAAACCAAAATATCATCAATAAAGACGATCACGAAAAAAATCCAAATAAGGCTTGAACACCTGATTCATCAAATCCATAAAGGTTGCTGGGGCATTAGTCAAGCCAATTGATGTCACAAAGAACTTGTAGTGATCGTACCGAGACGAAAAAGCTGTCGTAGGGACATCCAATGCTCTAATCTTCACCTGATGGTAGACCAACCTCAAATTAATCTTGGAAAACACCTTGGCACCCTGAAGCTAGTTAAATAAGTCATCAATCCTCGGCAATGGATACTTGTTTTTGATAGTGACCTTGTTTAACTGCCGATAGTCTATGCACATGATTAATCCGTCCTTCTTCTTCACAAACAACATCGGCTAACCCCAACGCAAGACACTAGGTCTAATGAATCTCTTGTAAAGAAAATCCTATAACTGTTCTTCAATTCTTTCAACTCAACTAGGGCCATATGCTATGGTGGAATAGAAATAGGCTGAGTGTCGGGAACCAAATCAATGTAAAAGTCGATATGTCGAGTGGCATGCCCGACAAGTCTGTAGAAAAAACCTATGGAAACTCTCTCATAACTAGAACTAAGTCCATAGAAGGCACCTCGACACTAGAATCATGGATATAAGCCAAATATGGCAAACGCCCCTTCTCGACCATACGCCGAGCCTTCACATATGAAATAACCCTACTAGTGGAGTGATCAGGAGTCCCTCTCCACTCCAATTGAGGTAACCCTGGCATGGCTAACGTCACATTCTTGGCATGACAATCCAAGATAGCATGATAGGATGACAACATATCCATGCCCAAAATCACATCAAGATCCACCATATCTAGTAACAGAAGATCAACCCTAGTCTCACAACTCTCGATAGTGATTTAAAAAGAACGATAGAATTGGCACATCATAATAGAATCCCCAACGGGTGTAGACATATAAACAGGAGTACTCAAAGAATCAAAAGAAATATCCAAGTAAGAATGATGCATCTCTATGGCAAAACGGAACAATACCTATGATAACCGCTATCGCGCCCCATGTTCTCGCGAAAGCAGGTTTCGACATGAGACAACTCTTTTAAATGGGTGTTTAAAAGAGAAGACTTGCCATCTAACGATTTTTAAGGTGCGTTAGGGCACCTATTTGCAAATAACTCTAATTTAACCAGTCCGTGTTACCAAAGACAAGTAAGGGCTCAAATGACCTCAAAGAGAAGGTGTTAGGTACTCTTCGAGATCGATAGGGTAGGCACAAACAAGATGCATATGTTAAGCTTTCCAATTTCTAGGGTAGAGCATTGTTCGGAATTAATCCAAAAGGGATTTTATAACTATGAATCTAAGTGAGAAAGGTCTGATAGAGTCATAGGCAGAGGATTACAATCACACATGGTAAGCAAGTAGATAGGCATGATCTATAGCAGCTAACAAGAATCTCAATTGTGCTGAGTATAACACAAAGGTTCCCTAGTTCAAAATATTATAGTAGAAGACATTGCCAACTTAAGGTCAAGCAGAGCAGACAGATTTCAGAAGTTAAACCATGCACTGTGCAAAAAACTAATTGTATTAGAAACCTAGGTGACACTAAAGGGTACAAAGTTAGCTAGACACCATATTGTTGGTTAAAGCATACGATTCATATAGACAAGGACAACAACAAAGCCTACATAAAAGGGCTCAAAAATTATTAAGACAATTCTAGGTAGGCAATAATCCATTAGAGTGTTAGGGAAAGTGTTCCAATAAAGATATAGTGTTAAATAGTCAATGCGAGAGATTAGGCATTCATAACACAATAACTTCGAACAAGTGTCACAACCCAAAAAATAAAATCTTATAATATCACAAATCCAGATAAAGAATTACAAGTGAAAATAAACAAAAGGTTGGCATAATATCATATTGGCTTAGAAAGCCCACATAACAGGGATATTCAGAAGCACGATCACAAACAGGAAAAACATAGCTAAGAGAGAGCTTGAGCACTTACCAGTTCGCAAATCTAACAGCAAATAGGAAAGAGTCACCAAATACCAGTAGCAAAATAATAACAACAATAGGAATCCAAACACTTCTAGTGCGTCAGAGTTCACAGGAGCTTCGAATTAGCCCCGAGCAGTGCTTGCACTAGAGAGGTAATCAGAACCAATTCCGGTGATCATGGCTTTCAGCCGGCCATAACTAAGAGTATAGAAATTATAGAAGAATGACAGTAGGAGGATAATGGAAGTGGTAACAATAGTCAAGTGATAGTCATTCTTGCAGTAGTCATTAAGACTTAGAGGGGAAGCGGGAAGAGAAGTTTATATAGGGGTAGAAATTGAAAGAACAAACATGGAAAACAATCAATTAACCACAAATAAGGAAAGAAAATATCACATGCAAATCAAAATCAATAAAGTAGATGAAGAGTCTCAAACCCTAATTAGGGTTCAATCGTCTGACAATCGAACCAAGAGTGCAAGTCACTCTTTGTTGAGCGTATATAGACGAAATAACGCAAAAAATCAATGATTCGAGTCATTCCAGTCCAATCTCGGAAGTGATAGTTGCCAAACTTAGGCAAGTACCTAAGTAACACCATAAATGGACGACCAATAATGAGAGAAGACTAATAAGGTAAGCATATCATAGGTAGATTCCATTTCTGAGTTAGAATCGGAGAGGAACTAAGCAGCGGCGGCTAGGGTTCTCAGAGAAGAAGAGAGGATGAAAGGATGTGGCGGCGGCTGTCTCAGAGGAATGGATATTGGGGTTGGATATGGAGATATAAGGAAATAAGGGAGAGGATTGTGAGCCGTTGATCTTGAGAGATCAATGGCTTTCATTTTAAAGAGAGAGATGGGGCAGGTTTGTTGGGTCACGACCGGGTTTAATAAAGGGTTGTTTGGTTTTGGGCTGGTAAAGGGTGAGCTGGGGTGGACCAAGTGTTTTGGGCCATATTTGGTCCGAAATTTGCCCTGTTTTGGCAATGTGATGGAGACAATGTTTAGCCTTATGCAAAGGAAGGCAGTGCTTAGCCTTATGCAATAATGGAGGCAGTGCTTAGCCTCATGAAATGCGATGGAGATAGTGCTTAGTCTCATTCAACAGAAGGCAGTGTTTAGTCTCATGCAACGGAAGGTAGTGTTTATCCTTATGCAGGAAAAGAAACGATTAAATGTAAGAGGGGAGGGTGGTCCTTAGCTTGGCGACTTTTGTCGGTGTGAAGATAGTGACCTTATTGGATGTATATATCCGCGGACATGTTATTTATGTCCATTGTGTCCGCATCCAAAGAAAAATCGTGAGTTGGGGGGGAAAGGCC
>MCJB01000991.1:92977-174389 GCA_002018475.1 Nicotiana obtusifolia | reverse complement strand
GGGGGGGGGGGGAGGGGGGAGGTTGGTTTGTTCCTTTGATTCTTCGTTTTGTCTCTGCTCCTTTTCTCGATGCCTTGTTAGAGTCACCCTGGGTAACGTCTGGCTACTACGGAAAATGAAATTTTCAAAAAATATGCATTTGTGATAAATTATTTATAAGAAAATGCAGTTGTTCAAAATACGTGATGATGCATAAAGCAAATAATTTTGTCGAATCGGAGACTGTGACACGCTTTGAGACATTGCAACTCCTCAAAGTTTTTCCCCAGTTTAAATACATACTTCCGGCAATGCACTTCTTGGTGATCCTTGACATAATGTGATTGACAAACTCGAACTTGACCTAGTTTCTTACCATGAAGGGGAATGAAGATTTTATTATGGTGTGACCGAAACCACAGAGCTGCCTATGTATCCCCTCTTAAACGAGAATCAGGTCAAGTGTAGTTCAAGTTACATCAAATAGAAAGTGCAAACATGATCTTAACCATAATATCTGTTGACTACGTCTGAATTGATAGGTTTTGGCCATATTTCTCCATTGATCTCTGCAAGTATAAACACTCCTCTTGTTAGTAATCGGTGAACCATTTAAGGGCCTCTCCAATTGGGTGATAATTTCCCTTTTGCTTTATCTTGATGGGGGGAGATCCATTTCAACACTAACTGCCCCGGTGTGAATTGCCTCGGTCTAACCTTTTTGTTGAAAGCCCTTGCCATTCTATTATGGTAGATTTGACCGTGACATACTACATTCATCCTCTTACCGTCAATAAGAGCCAGTTGCTCATATTGGCTCCGTACCCATTCCGCATTGCTGAGCTCGGCCTCTTGTATAATTCATAGGGAAGGAATCTCCACTCTCGGCAGGTATAACAACTTCAGTACCGTAGACCAGTAGATGGGGGGTTTCCCTAGTTGACGTACGAACTGTGGTGCGGTACCTGAACAAAGCAAATGGTAGCTTTTCATGCCACTGCTTGTAGTTGTCCACCATCTTCCTTAATATCTTCTTGATGTTTTTGTTGGTGACTTCTACGGCTCCATTCATCTGCGGCCTGTATGCTGTAGAATTTTGGTGCTTGATATTGAATGTTTCACACATGGCTTTCATCAGATCACTGTTGAGATTGGTGGCATTGTCGGTAATGATTAACTCAGGTACTCCAAATCGACAGACAATACGATCTCAAACGAAATCCGCTACGACCTTCTTAGTCACAGCCTTATAGGAAGTGGATAGCCACCAAAATGAACCTATGTCAGTTTGAAGAAGCAGGTTCAATTGGTCTGATGACATCTATGTCCCAGGCAGAGAAAGGCCAGGGTAAAATTGCTGCATTGAGTTTGTTGGGTGGTACTCGTATCATATTAGCATATACCTGGCATTGGTGGCACTTCTGTACATACTAAATGTAGTTCATCTCCATGGTCATCCAGAAATATCCTGCCCTTAATATGTTCTTGGCCAGAGCGAACCCATTCATGTGAGGTCCGCAGGTTTCGGCGTGTATTTCTTCGAGCAATCTAGATGCCTCCTTGGCATTGACACATTGTAGCAATCCCAAATAAGTAATTCTTCTATACGAAATTCCTCTACTCTGAAAGAAATGATTGGCCAATCTTTGAAGCATGCGCTTCTGAGTGTGTATGGCATTTTCTGGGTATTTTCCTTTCTCCAAATACTCCTTGATATCGTGAAACCATGGATTTCCATCAAAATCTTCTTCAAATTGAGCGCAATAAGCTGGCTATTTACGAATCTCAATCGGGATAGGATTGATGAAATTCTTGTCTAGATGTTGAATCATGGAAGGCAAGGTAGCCAATGCATCTGCAAAGTCATTCCGAATCCTTGGAACATGTTTGAATTCTATCTTTGTGAACCTCTTGATCAAATATTACACACAATGTAGGTATGGCAATATTTTAGTATTCTTAGTGGCCTAATCTCCTAGTACTTGGTGTACCAATAGATCTGAATCTCCGATTACCAGCAACTCCTGAACATTCATGTCAATGGCCAATCTGAGTCCCAAGATGCAAGCCTCATATTCTTCCATATTGTTGGTGCATGGGAACCTGAGCTTTGCGGACACCGGATAATGTTGACCAGTTTCTGATACCAATACAGCTCCGATGCTCACTCCCTTAAAGTTTGCGGCTCCGTCAAAAAACATCCTCCAACCATCATATGTTTCGGTAATATCTTCACCTACAAACGTCACTTCTTCATCGGGAAATTCATTTTTAGTGGTTCATATTCACCATCTACAGGGTTTTCTGACAAGTGGTCGACAAATCCTTGCCCCTTGACCACCTTCTGAGTCACATAGATGAAGTTGAACTCACTTAGCAATATTTGCCACTTTGCTTACTTACCTGTAGGCATGGGTTTTTGAAGGATGTATTTTAGTGGATCCATCCTTGATATGAGATATGTAGTGTACGTGCAGAAATAGTGTCTCAATGTCTAGGTTATCCATGTTAAAGCACAACAGGTGCGCTCCAGCAACGAGTACCGGGCCTCGTTAGGTGTGAATTTTTTACTCAGATAATATATCGCTTGCTCTTTCCTCCAGGTTTTATCATGTTGCCCCAAATGCAACCAAAATCTCTATCCAACATGGACAGATACAGCAATAGAGGTCTTTCTAGCTCTAGCGAGACCAACACGGGCATCTTAGACAAATACTCTTTAATTTTGTCGAAAGCCTTCTAACATTTTGGTCCAGCTTGTCGCAATATCTTTACTCAGCATCTTGAAGATCGGCTCAAATATCACCGTTGATTATGCTACGAAATGACTAATATAATTGAGGCGTCCCAGAAAACTCATCAAATCAGTGGCAAGTCCTGAATAGTTTTGAATTTTGACGGGTCTAGCTCAATACCGCGGCGGCTGACGATGAAGCCTAGAAACTTCCCAGCAAGGACTCCAAAATCACGTTTCGCAGGATTCAACTTCAAATTGTATTTCTGAAGATGGTCGAAGAATTTCCTCTGGTCTGCTATGTGATCCAAGCTTCTCTTAGATTTTAAGATAACATCATCCACGTACACCTCTATTTCCTTATGTATCATGTCGTGGAAAAAGTCATCATGGCCCTCATGTAGGTAGCCCCAGCGTTCTTCAAATCGAATGGCATCATTTTGTGACAATATATCCCCCATGGCGTGATAAAGGTTGTCTTTTCGGCTTCCTCTTCGTCCATCCAAATCTAGTGGTATCCTGCGAAGCGATCTACAAAGGATTAGAGGTCATGCTTGGTGCAGCTGTCGATCAATATGTGTTTGTTGGGCAATGGGAAGTCATCCTTAGGACTTTCTCTATTCTTATCTTGATAATCGATGCACATTCTCACTTTCCCATCCTTCTTTGGAAATGGCACAATGTTGGCTAACCAAGTTGGGTACTCGACCACTCGAAGGACCTTGGCTTTGATTTTCTTGGTTACCTCTTCCTTTATCTTCAGACTCATATCTGGCTTGAATGTTTTGAGCTTCTGATTTACCGGCGGACACATAGGGTTGGTAGGTAGCTTGTGAGCTACTATGGATGTGCTTAACCCAGTCATGTCATCATATGACCATGCAAAAATATCCTCATATTCTTTTAGAAACCTGATGTATTCTTCCTTCTCTGACGGTGATAGATGAATGCTTATGCGAGTTTCTTTGACCGTTTCAGAATCTCCTAAGTTAACTGCCTCAGTGTCCTCCAAATTGTACTTTGGTTTATTTCTTAAAATTCTCTACTTCTTTGATAATCTCCTCAGGTATTATATCATCTTCTAAATCTTCCGAATCACTTTTCTTATGTTGCGTTGTCTCATTACATGTCACAGTTATAGGTTCATCAGGATATGTAATAATTATGCTGAAAAGAATGTAGAAAGATAATAAATAAATGAAAAGCAATAATGCATTAATAAAACATAAATTTGTCAACAAGTACGACTCAATGGCTCGAATAATTATTTCAAAACAAAGCACAAAAAATGTCTTAAATGCCCAAAAAAACAATATTAAAAATAAATCATGCTAATTTTGCCAAGGCTACCTAGGTACTCGGTGAGCCCGGGATGGTGCAGCAGTCCAGTTCTTGAGAACGGCTCCTTCTACCACATTCTGAATGGTAAGGTCTTCCTCCTCCTCCTCCTTCTCTAAAATTGCATTGCAGTCCATATTTTCCTCATCCAAAAACACCTTCCTCATACCGTCTAAAATCTCGTCTTCCTTGGATCCCGTAATCACATTAGTCTGGAGGAATGTCTGGTGCAGCGGTGGTATGGGTTGTTCTAGCGGATAGTAATCCATGCGCCACGGCAGTGTCCAATACATGATATTGTGGTCGTATGGGTTTTGTGGTCCCGTGAAGATTTCGGCTAAGACCCTTGCATGGTTCATATCCCAACCACATCAATATGTTTTCTATCTTATTACTCCACCATCGATCCTTCTCAATTGCATTTACACACTCAATGCGGTGGTTTGTTTCTCCTCCCAATTTCCTCCTGTTTTCGATGATTGGCACGATCTGGTTGGTGTAGATAGGGTTACTTCCATCTCCATGAATGATCACCTCTTGATGATTCAATTCGAACTTCACAACCTGGTGCAGAGTAGAAGCGACTGCCCCAGCTGCGTGTATCCATGGTCATCCCAATAACAAGTTGTAGGTAGCGGATATGTCTTGCACTTGGAATTCAACATCAAACTAGGTCGGGCCCATCTGTAGATCAAGGTTAATTTCTCCAATAGTGGCTCACTGAGATCCATCGAACGCTTTCACATTCATGCTTCCCATCCGTGTATCATGCAAGCCTTTTCTTAGTCTTCTCAGAGTGGTCAGCGGACATATGTTCAGGCTCGAACCTCCATCTATAAGGACCCTGACAATGAACTTGTCTTCAAATTACACGTGATGTGCAATGCTTTGTCGTGACTTGACCCTTCTGGTGATAACTCATCTTCGTGGAAAGTAATTTTGTGACTCTCCAGTACCTGTCCAACCATGTTAGCCATCTCCCCACTTGTGATATCGGCGGTAACATAAGCTTCACATAATATATTCATCAAGGTATTCATGTGCACATCAGAATTTTGCAATAGCGACAAGATGGATATCTAGGCAGGAGTTTTGTTCAGGTGATCAACAACGGAGTACTCCCTTGCCCGTACCTTTCTCCAAAGATCATTGGTGCCTGTCTCAACTACAGGTGGCTTAGATGTAGTTTCTTTGCTTGTTCCTCTAAGACACTCAAGCTTATAAACTCTGCCAGTCCTGGTCATACCTTGTGCAACACCTGTCTCTTCCATCTTGGCTTTTCCTTTTCTTCTCGCCTCCGCTACACAATCCCATGGGACGACATTAGACTTATAAGACGCTTTTGGAGCTACCATCATAGTGAAAGGCATAGCTACCTTGACCTCAAACAGTGCATGGGTTTGTACCACAATCGGCGAGAGGGTGACAAAAGATGTTTTAGGAGCATCCCCCTCTCGAATAAGTCTGATGGATCCCTCCTAATCCCATTCCGCATCAATTTCTATCACATTCACTTCCTCGCCCCTATGATCCAGGAGAGGGTTATTACGGACATTTGTCGCAGCTTCCTTTGCTTTTATAGCTTTGGTGTTGATCAGTGTCTAAACTTGTCCTTCAACATGCGACATTCCTCAATGGTATGACCCTTCATGCCTGAGTGATAGGCACAAGTTTTGTTGAGGTTTACCCATTCGGAAGGACTCTTAACAACAACAATATGAATGAGGGTGACGTAACCAGCGACCTTTAGTCTCTCATAGAGTTTGGCTATGGGTTCAGTGATTGAAGTGTATAGTCTGGGAGTTCTGTGGTCAAAGTATGGTCGTGGCTTTGGGTAGTTTTGGCGGGCGGATGGAGGTGAATGGTAATATGCAGGTTGGGTGTTATATGTATGGTAGGTGGTGACAGTGTATTGGTATTTCGGGGGTGAGGGTTGATGTGTGGATGGAGGTGTTTGGTATGTGAGAGGAGACTTAGGGCCCTGGGCTACCATCATGGCACCTACTTCTTTCTTTTCGAGGTACCCCCCGCTTGCAAGGCTTTGTTTGTGGCTTGCAGTGCCTCAAAATTGGTCACCATTCCACTTTGGATTCCTTCTTCTATCCTTTCCCCTACCTTGTTGATGTCTGAGAGATCTACCCACACATGCACATTTATGTTTGGACAACACATCGAGATGATAATCACGCATTGGTAGCACTCATAGTCCATCCATAGCATCACAAGCCGTCAGTGCATAGATGATACCGAGTGCTCAACATAACGTATGAGTGGATGGAGGAAATTCAAAGCGATACTCTTCAAGTTGAATCAATGCGCACGATAAAGAAAGAAAGATGGGAAGTTTCCTAGATGTCCTGTAGCCTCTTGAATATAGGTATGGACGTGATCATACTGATTCACAAGACTCTGCTAGACACTTGCTCATGACTCGTAGAGCCTATAAACCTAGAGCTCTGATACCAACTTGTCACGACACAAAATCTCACTAAGTCGTGATGACACCTAACCCAACCCTCTAGGTAAGCCCAATAGTATAAGTCTCCATTAAACTGAGAAATCAATAATTTATTTAATAAAAACTACAACCGAAATCAATACAGCTATCCCAAAGACTAGTAGTACAAGTCATGAGCCACTGTGATTTAGATTTACAAGTTGGTGAAATGAATAAATACAACATCTATTCGAAAGCTACATAAACAGAAACAAAATCCTAAGCTCCCATGAATAATAAGGTAGCATGAATCCGATATACCGGTACGTCTCTAATGTAAGGTTCCGTCTTTCACAGCTCCAAGATCTGCACGCAAGGTGCAGAAGTGTAGTATGAATACAACCGGCCCCATGTACTTAATAAGTATCTTGACTAACCTTTGTGAAGTAGTGACGAGGTTTTTAAGTTACAAGATACTCACTATATAACATGTTCTGTTAAATTTGCAGTAGAAACAACACTAGAAATAACAAAGTAGATTACGAGAGTAAATATGAGAAGTAGTAAATGATTAACTATAAGAATCATGGACAGTCTCCTCAAAATCACAACCTACTATTTTGTAATAGCTCAAGACGTAAGGTTAAAGCAATAACCACCAAAGCAACTTAGTAAACTCCCGAACTTTCATAATAAGAGGAATGCGTTCAAGATATCAAATCAAATAGCACAGCAACACCCTTCGTGCATTTATCTCATCCTCACCAAACATGTGCATGTATGTTAAATCAAATGGTACGGCAATACCCTTCGTACATTACTTGATCCTCCCCAAGCATAAGTATAACAGTACCAACTAGGTAGAAGGAATGCCAATGACAATAACAACGAAGTAGAAAGCACACACATAGAAGTAACAAACAAGGCAGAAACATGCGGATAACAGTAACAGACAAGGTATGAGGCACAAAAGTAATGATAGCAAATAAGGTAGGAGAAAATAGATTTCAAAAATTAGCAAGGTAGACAATTAAGATGAATTTACAACAAACGAGAAATAAATCATAGATGTAGGTATTACAAACAAGAAGGAAAGCATGAATGTAAAAATGATAACAATAGAAGGCGTGGATAGAACAATAACAAATAAGGTAGAAGGAAAAGAAGTGAGAACAATCAAACAACATAGAAATCATAGGTGCAACAATAACAACTCAGGACAAAGGCATAAATGTATACGCAAGGGAAAGATAACACAATATAATGCATGCCTCTCGTCCTCGCCTGCACGGAAACACCCTTCGTACTATGAACTCTCATCCTCACATTATAATATAAAAACTATTGTGTGGCATCAGCCTTCGTGATTTACTCTCTTCCTCACCTAATAATGTAAAACAATGGCATAACATCACTCTTCGTGCTTTTAAACAACGACACGACATCACCCTTTGTGCTTTTATTCTCATTCTCACCGGATAATGTAAATACAATGCACATAATCACCCTTCGTGCTATACACTCTTCCTTACGAAGCATATGCACATCAACAACAAGCATGGTGGGAAGCATGGACGACATCAAGATGAGTGGTTCAGCAAAATACAGAATGTGAACGGCAATCAAAGCTCTTGCACCAATAAACAATTCAATAAATGTTAAGACCATGGATACCAACCCCTTTGCAAACCCATCCTGGCCCACTAAACGCGAAGACAAATCCACCAGCTACCACTCTCAACTGATAACGCGACCATACTCTGCAAATGTGATGCGCAAGCCACTCAACATAAGCAAATGCGACCACCTAGTCGCGAACGTGAAGAGGAAAAACCACCCAGATCTAACATATAATTCGCGATCGCACTCCTCCATACGTGATCGCGATGAAAACCCACAACACCGGAAAATCAGAGAAAACCAGCAATCAAAAATAAGGGAAAAATGGTCTGAAACCCCCACGAAACATATCCGAGCCGCTCAGAACCCCGTTTGAACATACCATCAAGTCCCAAAATATAATACGGACCTACTCGAGGCCTCAAGTACCACAAAATAACATCAAAACCACTAATTGCACCTCAATTCAAGCTTAATAAACTATTTCAAATTTCCAAATTTCGAACTTACGCCGAACATGTCTACACTACTCAAAATCTCCTCAAATTATGCACAAAAGTTCCAAATGACGTAACGAAGGCATTCCCAAATCCCGAAATCAAAATCCAAACCCGAGTAACATCGAAGTCAACTCTCATTCAAATCTATGAAATTTCTAAACCTTCAATTTCCTACTTTCGCTAATAAGAGTCAAAACCTTCTAGAAACATCCAAATGTAAATCCAGGCATATGTCCAAGTCCAAAGAATCACCATCCGAACCTAACAGAGCCGTCAAAATTTTGATTCAAGTTCAAATATAAAAGTCAAACTTGGTCAACTCTTCTAACTTGAAGCTTTCAAATTGAAATTCATTTGTCTAAATCAATCAGGAATAACTCGAAAACCAAAACCGACCATACACATAAGTCATAATACATTATGTGAAGCTACTCAAGACCTCAAACAACCAAAAAGAAATGTAAATGCTTAAAATGACCGGTCGGATCGTTATAGCCTCACCGAAGGAAAACTATTTTGAAGAATATATAGTGGTCTCTTAGCAGACTTCCTAGGACTCGGACAAATTTGAATATGTCATGAGGGAAGTGCATGAAGGAAATTGCAAAATCATTCTAGAAGCAGGTCTCTAGTATGGAAATTAATTAGGACCGATTATTATACGCCCTGAATGGAAGAAGAAGCAGAAGTTTTTGTAAAGAAGTCGGTAAGTGCTAACAATATGCCAATCAACTGGATCAACTAGTAGAACCATTGCATTCCATTCAATCCCCTTGTCCCTTTATAAATGGGGGATGGACATAATGGGACCACTACCACAAGCCCTTAGGCAGGTAAATCTTATTAGTTTAACTGATTGCTTTTCCAAGTGGGTTGAGGCAGGAGCTTTTTCAAATATTTGGAAAAAGGATGTGATTGATTTTCTTTTGGAGAAATATGATTTGTCTATTCGGAGTGCCAAGAGTAATTGTGTGTGACAATAGACCGCAATTTATAGGAGCATAGATTACTGAATTCTTGGATAGTTGGAAAATAAAAAGGGTAATATCATCCCCCACCATCCCGGAGCTAATGGACAAATAGAATCAGCAAATAAGATAATCACAAAGAAGAAACTTTTGGAAGTGTCCAAAGGAGGATGCCAAAAGAATTACCAAGAATGTGGGCTTATCAAACAACAATGAAAATAAGTACGGGTGGGACCCCCTTTCTAGTTGTTTATAGATCAAAAGCTTTAATATCGAGTGAAATAGGAGAATAATGTTTGAGATTTCCTCATACAATCGACGAATCTAATGATAAAGCCTTAGGATATAGCTTGGACCTAGTAGAAGGACGCTGGAAAATGGCTCTAATTCGAATGGCAACACAATAACAAAGAATAGAAAGATACTGTGAAAGGAGCTTACAAATTGGAATCTGTTGACGGAAAGCCACTACAATCCAACTAGAATATTTTGCACCTAAAGAGATACTACTTGTAAGGGACGAAATCGATTTCGTACCCCGTATTATCGCTTTTTTACTTGTTCATATTATGATACCAATTAGATGATAGGAATAGACCAACTTGTTACGACCCAAAACCCCACCAAAGTCGTGATGGCACCTAAGCCAACCCGCCAGGTAAGCTAAACAACATAGTTACTACTACAATGAGAAATCACTCAATATGTTAGTGAAATTGCAACAAAAATTAATACAACTATCCCGAGGATTGGTAGTACAAGTCATGAGCCACAGTGAAAAGATTTTCAAGGATGGTGAAATGAATAAATACAACACCTATTTGAGAGTTACATAAAAAGAAATGAAATCCTAAGATACCATGAACAAAAGGTAGCATGAATCCGGTATGCTGGTACGTCTCCAATTCAAAGCTCCGTCTTCATAGCTACTCAGCTCCAGAATTTGCACACTAGGTGCAAAAGTGTAGTATGAGTATAACCGGCTCCATATACTCAGTAAGTATCTTGACTAACTTCAAAGAAGTAGTGACGAGGTTTTTAAGTCAAAAGATACTCAGTTGCAAACCTGTGCATCTAAATAACATGCATAATATAGAGAAAATATTTCTGAAAGACAACTACAAACTAAAGAATATCAACAGTAAGGGTGTACAACAAGAATACTCAAACTCCACCAATTAGACAGGTTCAACATGTATAACTTCTGCCAACCCCGCTCACGAAGAGGTATATACCATATCATATGTGTGCTCAATACCTATACATGACTATAAACCTGTGCCCAACATGGTCAAATTCCGTATCAATATCCAAATAACACGTTCCAAAGAACCTTTAGAGAACCAAATACATCAATGCGTGATGATAACTTTCTTATCGCATTAATCTGGTACGCTGCCAACAACTCAATAAAAACATAATATATCAGCTCCATGTAGGTAAATCCATTTGACATCCAATTCATCAAATAATATTAGAGGCATAGATTAGCATGTTAGAAACAACGCAACAAACCAGGTAAAAATACATGACACACATAAGAAGTCAAAACCACAAACAAGAATGCAACCCTCGTACCACCACACAAACATAATCACTAAAACCGCTCCCAAGCCATCACATAACATCCCCACAATGCTACCCTTATTACGCCGGATGTTCACATAACAATGAAATGACTTCGTTATTTTGCCACATCCGAACTAAAGCTAGGCAAGACAATTATCTCAAACATGCTAAATAAATACTCTAAAAATGCCTATGCGAATCGGCCCCCGAACGACTCAAATCTAGCAAAAAAAAAACATACTAACATCGAATAATACCATAAAAATCAAACCCAAACGACAAAGGTCGAATCTTTAATCAAATAAATAAAGTCAACCAAAAGGTCAACCCAGGCCCACACCCCGAAACCTGAAAAAATTTCACAAATCCCGAATACCCATTTGAATACGAGTCCAACCAAACCAGTTTCATCCAAATCCAACTTCGAATCTATGTTCAAATCTTAATTTTACACTTTTGAAAACCCTCAATTTCCTTTTCTTAGATTCACCAATCAATGTTAAAATCACATATAGAATCATGAGTAATAATCAAAACCGAGTCAAGAACACTTACCCAATCCAAGTAGGTGAAAATCGCTAAAAACATCTCCTCAATTCGAGCTCCCAATCTGAAAAACTATGATAAAATGAGCTCAAAGTCTGAATATAGGTCCTTATACTACTGCCCCAGGAGTACCCTTCGTGATCGGGGGACCTACTTCGCGATTGCTAAGCACTAAGATGAACATTGCAAAAATGAACTTCGCGTTCGTGTCACTGACCTCACGAACGTGATGACCACAGATACCAACCCCTTCGTGAATGCATCCAGGACCACGCAACGCGAGGTCAATTCTACCAGCTCTCACTTCGAACGCGACCCCGCTTTGCGAATGCAACGGGCATGCCACTCAACCTCCGCGAACGCAACCACCCAGTTGTGAACGCGAAGGGGAAAAACCACCCAGTCCAGCATACACTTCCTAATCGCAGTCCTCCATACACGATCACGAAGAAGATCCACAACATTAGAAAATCAAAGAAAACAAGCAATCAAAGACAAGGGAGACATTGGTCTGAAACTGCTCCGAAACACACCCAAGCCCCCCGGGACCTCGTTCAAATATACCAACAAGCCCCAAAACATAATATGGACCTACTCGAGGCCTCGAATCCCACAAAATAACTTCAAAACCATGAATCCCACCTTAATTCAAGCTTAATGAACTAATTCAAATTTTCAAATTCCAAACATATGCTGAACACGTTTAATCAACTTGGAATAACCCCAAGTTTTGCACACAAGTTCAAAATAACATGAAGAACCTAATCTAATTACCAGAATCACAATCTGAACCCGATAACATCGAAGTCAATTCCCGATCAAACCTATGAACTTTCCAAACCTTCAAATTGCCAACTTTACCAAAAATAGAGCCAAAACCTTCTAGAAACATCCAAATACGAATCCAATCATATGCATAAGTCCAAAATCAGCATAGGAACCTACTGGAACCATCAAAACTCGAATTGGAGACCATTTGCAGAAAATTTAACCTTTGGTCAACTCTTCAATTTTAAGCGTCCAAAATGAAATTTCTCTTTTAAATCAATGTCGAACCTCTCGAACATTGAAACAACCCATATGCGCAAGTCGTAATACATCATATGAAGATACTCAAGACCTCAAGCCACCGATTGGAAGGCAAATGCTCAAAATGACAGATCGGGTTGTTAAATTCTCCCCCACTTAAACATACGTTCGTCCTTGAACGTACCAAAAGTCATTCCAAAGCCGTCAAATCATTGTATAAACTCTCCATACATATTACCATGGTTGATCTCACGTCACCTAAACATATATAAGCCCATCAACACAACCTAACTAAATATCCTTTCTTCAACCATAGTCTATAAACCTTAGAACCCAAGCTCCAACATTCAGAGTTTCTTATAAGATGCAGTCCTTGTATATATACACTGTATTAATCTCAACAAGCTGCATCAAGCCGTCAATACACTCCCAATATCAAACAACACGATGTACCACATAACCCATGTACTCATAGCAATATCTCTAGCCACAATAACTGCTTATTTACCAAACCCGGTACAGGTGACAAACCTCAATATGATAAAACCTTGTTCCAAACCTTCACAACACTGCTAATGTTGCAAGAAGCATGTAGAAACTCATAACCACTCTTGCCAAACTCTAAGCTGATTAACGACATTCTTATCCAAATATACCTTATCCAAGTCTAATTGCACTAATTTCTGGTCAAATTATATCATCTCACCTAATACAAGATATTCGACCAGCAAGCCACACCCAATGCCACTACTCACATACGACACAATCTGTGCACCCAACAAGCAGAAACTCAAATATAACCAGAGATGGAAGTAGAGCTAAATAAGAGAACTACTCAACTAGTTAAACAAATACAACCACAAAGCACAACACTATGAACCCATCTCTCGAGGGAGAAGTAAAGCACATGAAATAAGCACAAAGGATCATATCATATCATAACTTCGCTGCGGCGTGTATCCTGATCCAAACTTTTCGACCCATATAGAACATCCATCGAGCCATAATTCTCATGATCAACAACGACATGTATATTAACAACAAAAATGCGAAGTACATGACCATAGCCATGAAGAAACGGATACCACCATATACCAAAGAAGGGAAAACCACAACCACAACCACAACCACAACCACAACCCAATAAATAATTCAACGCACCAAGAACCATATCGCTCAAGTCTAGCCACAAGGCCCTAACAGAACCACATCATGCATGTGAATAGCCAAGAAGTCTCACAACACGTCGTAGCATAAAAGAGCAACATATGGAACACACCAGGGCACGAATAACATCCGTTTTTCCCAATTACATACCCATGGGAATTGCTACTCAAGAGTAGACAAACCCGATCTGATGTAGAATACACGTTCTCATTAGGCCTACCAATGGCTCCCAAATCAAGTTCCGATCATCCCAAAATAGGTAAATGACCTTCCAAAAGCTCACTGTAACCTATCAATGGCACATACTATCGGCTGACTAACTCTTCACAGTCTGCAACCAAGGAATAGTCTACCTATGAGAACATCCAGTCGCTAAACCTCGAGAATACATGAATCTCTATATCTGATCCTAACTCTACCACCCAAATGACTGACACATCTCTCATACAAAAGCATCTAACTGAAAATACTCACATAAATCTTAGGTGCCACATAGCAAAACCTGAACCTCAGTAGCCAAAAATCAGGCAATTACCATAATACCAGTAAAGCATCAGAAAGTCAAAAACACAATGTGTCTCCTAACATGCACACCCTTCTAAGGCGATACTGTAGGGTACTAACATCCTCTAAACATCTGAAATCTCCTATACTGTCTAGAACTCATGACCTTCTTTTTAAAACTGAACCGCAACCTTTCCCATGAAATCTCAATCTCACACAGCGTACCACCTCTATCATGCTATCATATGAAAACACAAGAATCCCATTCTCAAATCCAAATCACAAGTAGGATAGAGATCCCATCAACCTAAAACCTTCCACTAACTGAATCCCGTAGAATAAGATCACAACACGCAATGAACTCCCCATGCTTGTAGAGTACATCAACCACAAGTCCTGGCCAAACCATCACATGAACCCATTTTCACATAATCAAATCATTAGAACCTAATCCCTCTAAATCATCCACATAGACTGCTAAAAGCAAGAGTACCTCAGCATGAAAATGCCTGCACTGAAGAACCCTTTAATGAATATGAAGATGTTTCTTTCACCTTTCTAATACCACAATATAGAATCAACAATGATATGGAAATACCCCAAGTCTCGGCACTATTTAATGCAGGCCCCAAGTCCTATCCATACACAAATCAGAAAATCCTTAAATACCACATATGATTCCTAAGCCCGTTAGAACCTTCTCAAAAGTCATTGACCTTCCTCTAATCCCTAATGTGCAGCCATCACACCGAATAACCCGGGCTCCACCAGCACATTAATATCCAAAAAAGCAACAAGCGATTTCTTTTCCTTGCACTGTACATCCACAACGAGTATCAAACCTGAATCATCCCAAGACCTCTATATACCAATAAGGTGTAGTACATCATACATCCAATTGATCCATTGCTCGAAATCATCCTCCATGAAATCATTTTCAGATCATAGCCAATCAATAACCACATCCTAGTCCAAGAACCAATATAACACATGACCATGCAATCTGATTGTCGATAGAAAACTCCCCTACTTGGCTCAAAGCCATAGAAACAAATCATTTATAACCCCTAGTAAACTTCTTTTATAACAGCCCCGATCTCGCACAATTAATTAACTGAATACTTAATAAACTCCTGTAACACCAATCATAAAACACTCCAAAGACTCTGCTAAGTGCATATTCATCCTTGTGACAATCGCGCCAACTTCCTCAATCCCTACGAATTGGTAGTATATACATTCTGCTGAATAAAAGCCTTATACAAATCACACAACCTCGAATCTTCTCGTAGGAGATAACCCACTTGCTAGCCTCAAATTGACATCTTCCCCATGCTCCTACCATTGTCGCAACAACTAGGCAACCAATTAACCTTCTCAAGTACGTACTCATCAACTAGATACAAGAATCCGCTTCATCCCACAAATGAACAACTGAAAGATTTATCCACATATCCGCATCTAAGTCTAGACAACACATCGAGATGATAATCAAGCATCCATAGCTCTTGTAGTCCACTTACAACATCACAAGCCATTGATGCATAATTGATACAGAGTGCACAATATCACATACGAGTGATTAGGAAGAAATCAAAGATACAGGCTTCAAACTGAAACATGGTCGCATGATAAGGAAAGAAAGATGGGAAGTTTCCTAGATGTCCTGCAACACCTCAAAGATAAGTATAAACGTTACCATACCGATCCGCAAGATTCTACTGGACACATGCTTATAACTCGTAAAACCTATGAACCTAGTGCTCTGATACCAACTTGTCATGCCCCAAAACCCCACCAAGTCATGATGTCACCTAACCCAGCCTTCTAGTTAAGCCAAACAATATAAGTTACTACTACAATGAGAAATCACTCAACATATTAATAAAACTGCAAAAATGTTTAATACAACTATCCGAGGACTCGTAGTACAAGTAATGAGCCACTATGATTTAAATTTATAAAGCTAGTGAAATGAATAAATACAACATATGTTTGAAAGTTACATAAATAAAAATGAAATCCTAGCTACTATGAACAAAAGGTAGCATGAATTTGGCACGCTGGTACATATACAATGCAAAGGTCCATCTTCATAGCTACTCAGCTCCAAAATTTGCACGCAAGGGTGAAAGTGTAGTATGAGTATAACCACCCCATGTGCTCAGTAAGTATTTTGACTAACCTCAAAGACGTTGTGATGAGGTTTTTAAGTCAAAAGATACTCACTTGCAAACTTGTGCAGTTCAATGACATGCATAATACAAAGAAAATATTCCAGAAAGACAATTACAGACGAAAGAATATCAACATTAAGGGTGCATATCTGGAATAGGGATATAAACAAACTCCACTAATTAGACAGGTTCAACAAGTACAACTTCTGCCAATCCCGCTCACAAAGAAGTATACACCGTATCATATGTGTGCTCAATACCTATACATGACTGTAAACTTGTGACTAACATGATCTAGTTCTGTATCAATTGCCAAATAACACGTTCAATAGAACCTTTCGAGAAGCAAATACATCAATGTGTGATGACAACTTTCTTATATCATTAACCAGATATGCTACCAAAAACTCAATAAAAACATGAGATATCAACTCCACATAGGTAATTCCATTTGACAATCAAATCGTCAAATAATAATAGAGGCATAGATTAGCATGTTAGAAACAACACGACAAATCACGTAAAAATGGATGACACATATAAAAAGTCACAGTCACAAACAAGAATGCCACCCTCGTACCAGCACACGCAAAAATAAGTAAAATCGCCCCCAGGCCATCACATAACATCCCCATAATGCCTCTCTTATTTCGCCGCATGTAGACATAATAATGTAACGTATCCCTTATTTCTCCACATGCTCATATCGCCGCCCTATTTCGCTAGTTAAATGCCACCCTTATTTCTGCACGACATCAATAGTGAAATGACACCCTTATACTCCACATAACAACAACAGTGAAATGCCACTCTTATACTCCGCACAACAACAATCAAACCATATAACATGTCCACATGTACCACAAATATCACAACAATGCAAGATAACAATTTATCATCAAGAGGCATATCCTTATAACTCATGAATAATGAGCACAAGGACATGATAACAATAAAATACAGATAAGACATGACTACAACTTAATAAATTATAGCAACCAAGTTCAAATAGTATTACAAAGAATCGCATATGCATCACATGGCGTACACATCTCCAACTAAAGCACAATGCAAGAACAAGTACGGATGTGTGTCTATATCATACGTGCATCTACCTCCAATGCAAGTATAGCATAAAGTTTCAAGATTTTCTCAACACATTCAAAATGAGGTACCAATAGTCTCAAAATTACTCTAGCATGGTTTATAGTGCTCATACAGTTAATTTATGGAATAATACATAGAATCAAGTGGAACACACAATCAAATAAAGAATAGCGTAAGCTAGATTCTACTCCCAAGCATGAATAATCATGGCACATGTACATATGCTCGTAACCTCATACATATATATATATATCGCCCCCGCATGTAGCAAAGAATATAAATTAGTAGGAAAAATTTTCTCACCAAAGCTAGTAAGACACTTACCTCAAACAGGCTAAATCAATATTCAAAAAATACCTTCCCGCGTGAATCGACCTCCGAACGACTTGAATCTAGCCAAAAACAACTCAATAACATCAATGCCATAGAATCAAACCCAAATAATGAAGGTTGAATCTTTAATCAAATACTCAACGTCAACCAAAAAGTCAACCCAGGCCCGCACCCCCGAACCCGACAAAACTCAAAATCCTGAATGCCCATTCGAATATAAGTATATCCATACCAGATTTATCCAAATTCGACTCCGAATCAATGTTCAAATCTAAATTTACACTTTAGAAAAGTCTTGTAATCTCAATTTTTTTCTCTTAGATTCACCAATCAAACTTTAAAATCATAGATAGAATCATGAGTAATAATCAAAATCGAGTCAAGAACAGTTACCTAATCCAAGTGGGTGAAAATCGCCTAAACAATTGCCTACATTCAGGCTCCCAATCTCAAAATATGATAAAATTAGCTCAAAGTACGAAAATTGGACCTTATACCACTACTCTAGGAGTACCCTTCGCAATAGGGGGACCTACTTCGCGATCGTGAAGTACTAGATGAACACTGCCAAAATGCACTTCGTGTTCGAGTCGCAGACCTTGCGAACGCAATGACCATAGATACCAACCCGTTCGCAAACCCATCCCGGACCACACAAACGTGAAGACAAATCCACCGGCTCCCATTCTCAATCGAGAACGCGACCACGCTCTGCGAACGCGATGGGCAAGCTACTCAACCTCCACGAACGCGACCACCCAGTCCCAAACACGAAGAGGAAAAACCACCCAGCTCCAACATACACTTCGCAATCACAGTCCTCCATATACAATCGGGAAGAAGACCCAAAGCACTAGAAAATCAGAGAAAACCAGCAATCAAAGACAAAGGAGAAATGGCCTGAAACTGTCCGAAACATACCCGAGCCCCTCGGAACCCCGTCCAAATATACCAACATGTCCCAAAACATAACACGGACCTAATCGAGGCCTCATATCCAACAAAATAACTTCAAAACCATGAATCGCACCTCAAGTCACGCTTAATGAACTAATTCCAATTCCCAATTCCAAACATACGCCAAACACGACTAAACAACTCGGAATGACCCCAAATTTTGCACACAAGTTTCAAATAACATAAAATACCTATTCCAACTACTGGAACCATAATCTGAACTGGTTAACATCAAATTCAAATTCCGGTCAAACCTATGAACTTTCCAAACCTTCAAATTGGCAACTTTTGCTAAATAGAGCCAAAATCTTCTATAAAATCCAAATACAAATACGGGCATATGCCTAAGTACAAATTTACCATAAAAACCTATTGGAACTATCGGAACGTGAATCCGCTACCATTTTCACAAAAATCAACCCTTGGTCAACTCTTCAACTTTAAGCCTCCAAAAATGAAATTCTCTTCCAAATCCTTTTTGAACCTCTCAAACATCTAAAAAAACCATAAAAGAAACTTTTTATACATCATATGAAGCTACTCAAGACCTTGAACCACCGAAAGGAAGGCTAATGCTCAAACCACCGGTTGGATCGTTACAAAGCCGGACCGAAAAATGATGACTAAGACCACCATTGGGACATAGAACTATCAAATTTCCCGGTCAAGGTTGAAAAAGTCTGAGCGAAAGGGTTAAAAGTACTTTGTCTCGTATGTATTTTCTTTTCCGGAATAGGACCAAAAGAAGTCAAATTTACCGAATCAAAAGGCTTGGGAAGGTTGAAACAAAAGACTAGTGTCTGAATCCTCATGCTTCAAACTCAAACATTGGGGGACTACACATGCCACACAAAAGTATGACAGATTTCAACTCTAAAGATAAAAGATAAATCAATCTCAAAGAATAAGAAGTTTAGATTAACTTCTAAAAAGAGGTAAAAAGAAGAAAACATTTAAGCAAATCGTTGAAAGTAATCGAAATGGAATCAGAATAAGTTCTTTTCCGAGTCTAATGGTTTTCTTAAATGCTAATGTTATTAGTCAAATTAATGACTTAAATTTTCACTCAAATAAATTGTCTTAATAAAAGTTAATGGAAACATCAGGCATTATGTTTGAAATAAGCGTTGCATTTCTATGTTATCTCGGGTTCAATATCTGCGCATACTAACAATATATATTGTTCTGCTTGGCACCAAAAAAGGATGAGACATAATCCTTGTACGTGTCGAGAAAGTAAACAACTCTCTTTCATAACTAAGCGAAGCATAAACATTGCGGCTTTAAGTGAAAATGATAAAGTCTATCAGACTTAGCAGAAATGCTGAAACGCAGAAGCATAGATACAAAACATTCAAAATACAGAAACAAAAACACAAAATGTCCCAAATATTAGGCAAAAATCTTAGATGTTAACAAGACAAACCCAAAAACTAAATATAAAGTAAGTGAAAGCCAAAAACTAAGACAACATGAACATTCAATGTCCGAGAGAAGCAACTCTAGAACTTGGAGAGACAACTTGAGATTTTGATGGAACAATTCGAGAAGGATCAAATTGAGAAGTTAGTGATGTATGGTGCGATTTAGTACGCTCAACTTCAGCAGTCTCGTCTAGTAAGTTAGGGTTCGCCTCCCCTGCCGAGGATTATTCTTCGGGGGAAGAAGAACTCATTGCCTGCTGGGTCATCTCTACTACTTCCTTTGCCTTCTCAAATTTTTCCTACTGATCTAAGCTTCGGAATGAACCTCCTTCAATGTATCACGGGTTTGCAAGAAAATCCAGTTCAGATCAATATCGAATTCGAATATGGCCTTGTACTTTGCAATCACCTGGTTGCTCTTAGCATAGAGATCTATCTTCTCATCTTCGAAAGCATTAAGAGATGTCGTCAATGGGTCAACAGACACGTTGAGGAACCTCACTTTATCGCTCGATGCACAGAGATCTTCCTTAGCCTAGGTATACTCTTGCACTAGTTGACTCGAGTATATATTTTTCTGCGCAAGTAAATTTTTAAGGCTTCGAATCTCCTCGGTGGATTTGAATTTTGATAAATGAACATGGCCTCCAATTGCTTCACTTTTACTATAGTCTTCTTCAGTTCCGCAGTAACCAGCTTAGCATGTTGCAGTAAAGCCTCCTTCTCCTCCTGAAGCCCCTTAGCCCGACACTTCTAATCTCCAATGTCTACCACTAGCTCCGCAATGGTCTCCTCGTAGTAGGTAATTCCATTCAACACCTTTGTGCCATTCCACAATGGTCTTAGCAGCGGATCTCTTAAAAAATGGGCTTAGTAGCGTATTGCTTGTTTATCACACTTCTTACTTTTTATCGGTGACTTCACGGTGGCGGAACCTTTTCCGACCACCGTAGAACTCAATTTCTAAAGTCTGATGCTTGCTCTTCTCAACTTACTCCCAGTTTTAATATTTGGGAGATCATCAACGATAATAGTATGACGGAAGAAGATTCAAAAGAAGGTGAAGAAGAAGAGTTATGGGTTTTGTATTTATAGAAGGAGGGAACATCATCATAGAACCGTCGTCATAGGTCTTTCATCGCGATGTCATAGAGTCGTGGTTGCTTTGGAAACCATCGATACTTGAAGAACCAATGAAGCCATGCCATGTGTTTCGGGCATTAAATAAAAACGGTGCATGTTGTTTCACTTTAAGAACACGTCATGAAGAGTTTAGAACAGGTTGTTAGGCACGGTTCTTTTTTCGACCAAAACTTCTATCACTTTTCGATTATTCATCAGTGATTATTTAAAAAGTAGGGGGATTATCTATATTGATAAAAAATGGAGCTACCACATGGACAAATCAAATAATGACTCATGGAGGACAATGCCAAATTAAATGTAAAACAATCAATGGATCGGAAGTTCATTTGAAGAATAAAATCGAGATCTATATAAGATCGTTGATACGGGATCGTTGATGTTGGGGCTACTAAGGCGTTAACACGAGAAGATTTTCCATGAAGTCTTATTATCATGAACCCAAAATCACACCTTAGAAATCGTGATGGCACCTAGTCTCTAAGATTAGGTAAGCCTAACGCATGATGAGATGCATCATAATTAACCAACCTAACTGTATAAGCATTTAAACGATAAATGAAATAACATAGCGAAAATCGAACAATTCTTATACAATCCCAAAATTGGTAGTACAGAGTCATAAGTTCTACTGAGAGTAACTAAGATTATCAAATACAACACTCTTTGGAATGAAAGTAAACAATAATAAAGTAAAGCTCTAGAAGGTGAGTCCAAGGCCTGTGAGCATAATGGCAGGTATAACTTGAAGAGTCCGTAGAAAATCTCCAATAGCTAGCTAATGACTGGCACCTGGATCTGCACAAAAATATGCAGAAATGTAGCATGAGTAAACCACAGTAGTACCCAGTAAGTATCTAGACTAACCTCGATAGAGTGGTGGCGAGGCAAGTCAAGACACCCACTAGACAATAACCTGTGCAAGCATATAAATATAACATTAATAGTGGAAAGATCATCAACATAAGGTTAACCACGGAAGGAATATTAATATAAAACTAACAACGAAATAATAAAAATAACAAATGGCAACAAACGAAAGTAAACAGATGATAAAGTGACAAAATAATCAGAATGCAATTAAAATATGAATGAAATCGATTAGGGAAACAAATGACAATTCAACAAATCTAGTTGTTCCAAATATGATTTACAGCAAGAATCACTTCAAGACACCACACCTCATAGTCAAAAAATCATAGGCCACAATCACGAATCTGACACCCATCTCACCTCAGGCCCACATTATCAATCACCTTCGCTTGACAAAGTTCATGTACTACCACGTACATTTTATCCGTGTCATTGCCAAATAAAACGTTCAAGAGATTTATTTAAATAAAATAAGGCATAATAACAATTTTGATTGAAGTAAAGCATGAAATGAGATAATGAGTTTATTTTAGAAATTAAATAAAGTAAAATAAAGTATAATTTATACAATGCAGAGTATCAAATGGGAAGATAAATTTAGTTTAGAAATCAAATAAGATAAAGTAAAATAACATTTTAAATAAAGTAAAACATCAGATAAGTTAACGAATTAAATATAGAATCATTTAAAGTAAAGCGTGATAACAATTTAAGTAAAGTAAAACATCAACTAGGGTAATTAGTTTAATTTGAGAATAATTTAAAGTAAGTATGATAACAATTTAGATATAGTAAAGCATCAAGTGAGATGATGAGCTTTATTTTAAGAGTCACATAAAGTAAAACATGTTAACAGTTTGTTTATTTAAAACTGTTATGTTACCAATAGCTCAACAAAATATGAGATGATGACTCCATGCAAGTAAATTCATCTTGACAATCAATTCTCCAAGTAACAGCGGAGGAACAAATTGGCACATTAAAGCAACACAACAAATCACGTAGAATGCATGGCTCACATAAGAAGTCACAATCGTTCCAACACAAAAATAACAACAAATAACCAAATACAATCAAAATACAAGTGAAATGATTGAAAGAAAAATAATAACCGTTCAAATCAACAAGCCGTTCCAACATAGAATGTATATTAAGAATCACATTGAGGTACCACACCTCATATTCATACTTCACAAGTCACAATCACGATCTTTCTTATATCGCCGCATGAGCTTTGCATTTGTTTTTAAAAAATGTTTTTCCCAAAATAGCTTCACGAACTTTAGCCCCCTTGTCTTAGTGCATGGCTTTAAGTAATTCCCTTACTGGCAACACGCGTATAAACTCCAACTTATCTTGCTGCATGCGCATCAATATCCACCCTTATACCGCTACATGCGTATCAACATCACAACACAATAATCAACTGGCACCACACGTCCCATATGCCTCAATATTGCCAAAATCAACAATACCAATGTCATCACAACACATAGCCTACGGCTTAACCACAATGTGCAAAAGGATCTCAATAACAACAAAATTAATGGGGAAATAACTCAACAATAAAAGATATTCCATAAAATAACAACTTTAGTTAAATCATGTTAATAGCTCTCAATAACTACAACTTCAATTCAATGTATAAGAATAAACTCAACAATGAAAGATTTGACATGTAACAACAACCTTAATAAGATTAATGTAAAAGCAAACTCGACAATGAAAGGGTGAACATGTTTTAACAACTTCAATTATGTCATATTGGAGTAAACTCAACAAGGGAGGATAGAGCATGTAATAACAATTTCAATTAGAGGATATAAGAACAAATTCAACAACGAAAGATGAACAAGTAATAACAACTTTAATTAAATGCATATAAGTAAGCTAAGAGTTTAAACCATTCAATTTTAACATATAAGGCCATGTACACACTCATCATCTCGTGTACACGTCTTCCACGATTCAGACATCAAAACACATGAAAATGACATGAACATTAAAAACTTCTTAAAACACAACCACGCATCTGATTCCTATCAAACCAACTTGGAATGACACTATATATTGCAGAGAAGTCACAAATGACAAATCATACCTAGTCCAAGTTCCGAAATCAAAATTCGATCTGGATAGCCGTAAAGTCAAACCATGGTCAAACTTAGAAAAATTCTAAACCTTTAAATTGCCAACTTTCATCGACAAGTGCAAAATCAACCTAGGAACCTCCGAATTCAATTCTAGGCACATGCCGTAGTCCAATATTACAATATGAATATATCGTAGCCATAAAAATACTATTCTGGGGTTGTTTTTACAAAAGTCAAATCTTGTTCAACATTTCAAACTTAAGCTTCTAAAATGAGAATTATTCTTCCAAATTAATCCCGAAGCACTCAAAAACAGAAACCGACTATGCATGCAAGTTATAATACACAACATGAAGCCATTCAAGACTTCAAACCACCAAACAGAAGGCTAAATCTCAAAATGGCCGCCCGAGTCGTTATATTCTTCCCCACTTAAACATATGTTCTTCCTTGAACGTGCCAAGTGTAACGACTTCTTGAGTAGCTTCATATGATGTATCATGGCTTGTGTGAATCATTGGTTTTGATTTTCAGGTGTTCCTGAATTTGTTTGAAAGAATAAATTTCATGTTTGAAGCTTTAAGTTGGAAGAGTTGACCAAGTTTGACATTTGAGTATTTTACCCCGGATCGGAGTTTTGATGGTTCTATTAGGTCTGGATGGAGAACTTGGGTGTATGCCCAAATTTGCAGTTGGATATTTCTAGAAGGTTTCGGCACTTATTGGTGAAAGTTGGAAATTTGAATGTTTGGAATGTTTATGAGTTGACCGGAAGTTGAATTTGTTGATATCAGATTCGGATTGTGGTTCCGATAATTGGGATAACTTTGTTATGTCATTTGGGACTTGTGTGCAAAATTTGAGTCCACTTTGAGTTAATTTGATAAGGTTCAGTATGAGTTTTGAAAGTTGAAAGATCCAAAGTTCATTAAGTATGATTTGAGGCAGGATTCGTGGTTTTGATGTTGTTATGGGTGATTTGAGGCCTCGAGTAGGTCCGTGTTATATTATGGGAGTTTTTGGAATGTTTGGACGGGGTCCCAAGGGGTTCGGGCGTGATTCGGATTGATTTCGAACCATTTTTCATCATATTGGCATTGCTGGTTTCCGATGCCTCGATTGTCCTTCGCGATCGTGAAGATAGGGATGCGATTGCGTAGGGGAATATCTAGAACTGAGAATTTCTTCTTTGCATTCGTGCATATTCATCTGCGTTTGCATAGATTGCTGGAGATTGAGCATCACGTTCGCGCAAGTGTGTATGCGTTCGTGCATTCGCGAGCCTGGGGCCGTGTTCACGTAGAGACTTTTCGAGGCTGAGCATTTTGTGCTTTGCGATTGCGAAGCTTGTTCCGTGATTGCGTAGAGTATTTATAGGGCAGTGCATTTTCTTCTTCGCGATTGCGATTCATTAATTCGTCCAATGATTATAATTACTCTATTTTTGGGAGTTTCGGTCAGTTTAACATATTTGGAGAAATGGAGCTCGGATTGAGACGATTTTTGACGCGATTTTCACCATATGGATTGGGGTAAGTATTCTCTACTCAGTTTTGATTGTATTTCAAGAATCTATCCTCGTTTTTGGCATATGATTGATGATTTCAAAAGAGAAATGGGGGGTTTTGTCAAAAATTTCATAAAGTGAACTTTCAACTTTTAAGCATCGATTCAGAGTTGGATTTGAGTGAAACTACTATGGTTGGAATCGTAATTGAATGAGTTGTCAGATTTTGTAAGTTTTGTCGGGTTTCGAGGTACTGGCTCGGGTTTGACTTTTTGGTGGACTTTGGGATTTTGATTAAACATTCCACCTTTATCGATTGGGTTTGTTTCCTTTGGTACTATTTGATATTCTTGAGTTACTTTTGTCTAGTTTTGAATCGTTCGGAGGTCGGTACGCATGGGATGGCATTTTTGGACTATAGTTTGGCTTGCTCGGTGTTGGATTCAGCTTGTTCGAGGTAAGTAACACTTGTAAACTTGTTGATGAGGGTATGAACCCCTGAATATATGTGTTATGTGTTTGGTGTTAAGGTGACACACATGCTAGGTGACGGGCGTGTGGGCATGCACCGTGTGAATTGTGACTCAGTTTATTTTCTGGTACTTTATAGCTACCTAATCTTGTTTTTATCCATGAAATTTCTACGTGCTAGAGTAATTGAGCCGTGATCCATGTTAAAAACCATGTTTAGGTTATATGCTTATTCTGTTGGGCCTCACTGAGGTCATTTCTGCTGTTGAGTTATTGCTTAAACTGCAATCACATACTCTATCAAATTCATTCATTTGCATATTATATCTCAGTCTCTGTTATTATTTATTGTCACATCATGTTGTCATTGTTTGGGTAGACTGGGGAGATTGATGACCGAGTTGGGGCCTGAGGGCCGGAATGTGAGTGAGATTGATGGGATCCAAGCTGCACGCTGCAGCAGGCCATATTGGCTTTATATGTATTATTTTGGTACAGATCAGGCTGCATGCTGCAGCAGGCCCCATGGGCTTTATATAATTTATTGATAGGATCAGGCTGCATGCCGCAACAGGCCATGATGGCTTATATTAGCGCTCGGCCAGGATCCGCCCCTCCCAAGTCTGACATACCAGCAGTGAGCGCAGTTGTTATTGATTCATGATGGGATCAGGCTGCGCACCGCAGAAGGTACCGTATGGTGCTGAGTGATTGAGCATGATGAGTGGAAATGCGAGACAGTGAGATTGAGTACTCTAAGAGTGTAAGTACATGAGTTCATCACTGTGATGCACTGCATTTGACATGCATACTTGACATACAGGCATAGAGATGCATTTCCTCATGCTACACGGTTTTGTGACATTCATGATCTCACATGCACATGGACATGTAGGCATAGAGATGTACTTTCCTCATTCCATCTGAGAATGAAATATCTTACTGTTGTTGAAATATTTTGGGAAAAATCATAGTTTTTTAACTTACTCATATTTTGGTGATCTCGGTGAAAGATTTGGGTTTCATTGTTATACCTGAAAAGCATGCCTATTTTTTGTATTAATGAAAGAGAGCATCATATCTTTGAGTTATTACTTGTACTATTTTTATTATATTGTTACAAGTTGTTCTGGGCTATTGGTGTTGGACTTTGAGCGTCATCCAAGCATGTCACTGCTTTCAGCCTAAGGTTAGGTTTGTTACTTATTGAGTACATGGGGTCAGTTGTATTCACACTACACTTTTTCACCTTGCGTTCAAAATTTAGAGCTGATGTTGCTATATATGGCGGGAGCTGGCATTGAAGATGTACCTTCATTCCGGTTGTAGCTGCCTTTTGTTCATGGTAGCTTAGATTATGAATATCTATTTATATATATTTCAAACAGATGTATTTATATATTTTGTAAACTCTAAATCTTAGAAGCTCATGATTTGTACTACCAGTCCTTGCATAGTTGTATAGAAGTTAATTTATTTCATCACTATTTCTCAAAAAATCTCATTTGAATTGTTTTATTGTTAACTAGCTTACCTAGCGAGATGTGTTAAGTGCAATCACGACTAGTTGGATTTTTGGATCGTGACACCAAGAGTTGTTCCAAAGCCATCAAATCACTGCATAAACTTACCATGCCCATACCCATGGGTGATATCACGTCACCCCAATCTATATAAGTCTGACAACACAACCTAACTGAAGATTTTTACATTAACATTAGCTCATAACCCTTAGAACCCAAATCTCCATCTTCTAAAATTCATTATAAGACCCGATTCTCGCATGTATACACTTTATAAGTCTGAACAAACTGTATCAATCTATAACCATACTCCAAGACTTGATCACATGATATACCATATAACCTAATACCCATAGCAATAACTTTCGACCAGAATAACTGCTCAATTCTAACGGCCCGACCGGTTGAGAATTTGCATTCAGTTTAGTGGTTTGAGGATATGAATAACATCATATAGTGTATTATGACTTACGTGTATCGTCAGTTTTGCTTTGAGTTTTTCAGTATTAATTTGGAAGAATGATTCCTAAATAGGAAGCTTTAAGTTGTAAGAGTTGACAAAGTTTTACTTTAGTTTATTTGATCACATATCAGAGTTTTGATGCTACCATTAGGTCAAGATGATGTTTTTGGACTTTGGCATAAGCCCTTCATTTGGATGAAATTAGAAGGTTTTGGTGCTAATTGGCAAAGGTTTGGAAAGTTCATAGGTTTGATCGAGAGTTGACTTTGATGTTGTCGGGTTCAAATTGTGGTTCCGGGAGTTGGAATAGGTTTGTTATGTCATTTGGAACTTGTGTGCAAAATTTGAGCTCATTCTGAGTTAATTTGATAAGGTTCGACACGAGTTTTGGAAGTTAAAAGTTTGAAAGTTCATAAAGTTTGATTTGAGGTGTGACCCATGATTTAATGTTGTTATGGGTGATTTGAGGCCTCGAGTAGGTCCGTGTTATGGAACTTGTTGGTATGTTCGAACGGGGTCCCGAGGGGCCTGGGCGTGTTTCGAATTGGTTCGGATCATTTTTGGGCTAAGTTGACTTAATTGGAGGTTCTGGTTCTGGTGTGTCCGTATCGGCATAGGGCTAGTTGCAGATGGCAAGCCCACAGATACGACACTTTGGTCGCAAAGGCAAAGTAGACTGGTGTATTGCTATTTGCGCAAAAGTGGAATTTTGAGCCCATCTGCGGAAACGCATATGTGGTGACTTGGAGGGGATGAGAAAAGTGGAGCGTAGAAGCGGAGCTTGTCCTCGCACCTGTGATGTCGCAAAAGAGGATATTTTTCTGGAGGTACAGAAGGTCGGTATTATGGGATTTTTTGCAGAAGCGAAGGTTGGGCCGCATACGCAGTTCCGTAGAAGTGGGAAATTAGTCGCATGTGCGACTTACTAGGGCAGATTGTATTTATATTTGAGGGTTGATTTATTTTATCACATTTTGGGATTTAAAGCTTGATTTTGGGCGATTTTGGAGAGGGATTTCCCCACATGGATTGAGGTATGTATTTTTGACTCGGTTTCGATTATATTTCATGAATCTATCTTCTATTTTGGCATTTGAATTATGGATTTTAAAGAGAAATTGGGGTCTTTTTACATAACTTTCCTAATGTAAAATATTTGGTTTTGAACACCGATTTGGAGTCAGATTTTAGTGAAATTTATATAGTTGAACTCGTAATAGAATGCGTTATCAGATTTTGTGAGTTTTTTCAGGTTCTGAGGTGCGGGCCCGATTTTGACTTTTTGGTTGACTTTGAGTTTCTGATTAAAGATTTGACCTTAATCAATTGGATTTGTCTCCTAAGGCATTATATGATGTCTTGAGTTGCTTTTGGCTAGTTTCAAGCCGTTCGAAGGTTGAAGCACGTGAGATGATATTTCTGGAGTGTTGTTTGGCTTGCTCGGTATTTGTTTTGACTTGTTTGAGATATGTATCCTATCTAAACTTGGTTGAGGTACTAATTGCCTGAATTATTTGTGATAGCTATGGGCTATGGGTGCGCATATGTGTGGGGTTTGAGCCCATGTGCGTGCATCGAGGTATTTATCCATGCTCAGGGTAGTGCTTGGGCTATAATATGTCTAGAATTGACTATTAAGCTGTAACTATGATGTTTCTCATATTTGTAACATTGTTGTGAACTATTTGAGCCATGTCTGAGGTTATGAAGAGGCTAATTCCTTGAATAAACTTGGTAATTATTAATTCTGTGATGAAATTTTTGATTTTATCTATGATAGCACATATTGCACCTAGCTAAACTTTAGCATGTTATTATACTAGTCCTACAGCATGAAATCTAATATTTATTCATTATATACATGTGTTCTTGTATGCTTGCTTCTGTGTGATATGATTTGGACTGGATGCCTATGACCATGCCGGGTAGATTGTGTTGTTATTCCTGTCACCACGCCAGGCGGATTGTGTTATTATGCCCGTGATCACGTAGGGCAGATTGTGCTGTTATGACTGTGACCACGCCGAGCGGATTATGATATTTCGCTTATGACCAAGCTGGGCAGATTGCAATACTTGCACGTGAGTTGTCCGTGTGGATTGATATTATTAGCACATGAGTTGTCCGTGCAGATCCAGCGATTGATATAATAGCACGTGAGTTGTCCGTGCAGATTGATATTATTAGTATGTGAGTTGTCCGTGTAGCGTGTGAATACAGATCCATTAGCCTAGGGTTACCTTCTCATGTTTCTCTCTTGATGGTGTACACGTAGATAGTGATATACCGATATGTTTCTAGTTAATGTGAGCTCTGGGAGAGCTAGTTATTATTATTTGGATCGGGTTGCACGTTGAAACATGCTTTATTGGCTTATTGTTATATGGATTGGGTTGCACGTCATAATGGACGATATTTGGTTATTGCATTTAATCTTTACTTTCAATTTCCTTGACTGTTTACCCAATTTACTTGCATATCATCCTTATATGATGGATTGCTGACTGAGTAGAAGACTTTAAAACAAAGAATTGTGAGCACCAAGATGGTTTTTACCTGTGATTTACCTGATTTGATCATGTATCTGTTCTATACTGTTGAATTTATGAACTGCACAAGTGATTAATGAGTATCATTTATAGTTCTTTCTTCTATTACCTCGCTGAGGTTAGTTAGAATACTTATTGAGTACATGGGATCGGATGTACTCATACTACACTTCTTCACCTTGCATGCAGATTTTGGAGGTAATGTTTCTGTGTGTGGCGAGAGCTAGCATTGAAGATGTACCTGCGTTCCGGTTATAGCTGCCACTTGTCCTTGGTAGCTTTAGATTTGCAAATCTGTTTATGTATATTCCAAACAGATGATGTATTTATTTCGTACCTTATTTGTAAATTCTAAATCTCACAAGCTCATGATTTGTAGTACCAGTCTTTGAGAGTTGTATAGAAATTCAGTTATTTTACTCATTTACTCTTATTATTCTCATTTGAGTTATGTTGACTGTTACTTGTCTAACCTAGCATGTTTGGTTAGGTTCCATCACGACTAGATGAATTTTGGGTCGTGGCAAGTTGGTATCAGAGCTCTAGTAGAGTCTTGCGGATCGGTATGATGATGTCCACACCTATCTTAGAAAGGCTATAGGCATCTTGGATAAACTTCTCATGCTTCTTTCCTCATCGTGCGACATTGATTCAGATCAAAACGTATCTCATTGAATACCTTCCACTCAGTCGTGTGGTATTGAGCACTCGGTATTAGCTGTGCATCAACGGCTTGCAATTCCACGGATGAGGTGCGAGATGTGTGGTCGGTGTTGTGGTTCATTTCAGTCTGGAGGACTTAAGGCCAGGTTTTGACCGCAGCTTCGATTTGGTCTATTAGTTGTGTGAGCATGTGCTTTTGAACTTATATGTTTGGTAGTGTCCCCAAGAGTGGGATTGATGGCTCAGCAAGTGGTCGGATGGCAATATGATGAGTATGATGAGATTGCGGGATGTGTTCAGATGGCTTTGATGAGACAAGAAGGGTGCTTGGAATGCGAAAAGGACTATTAGGTGCTTGATTTCTATCTTGAGTTGTTGTACAACCTCGAGTTATGAGCGTGTTAGAGGGATTTTCATGTTGTTCGTTTGTGGGATGAAGTAGATTCTTATGTTTGGTTGACGAGCTTGCAATCAGGAAGATTTAGTGATTGCATAGTAGTTGTGGCCATGAAAAAACATAGAGAGATGCAAGGTTGAGGCCAAGCAAGTGGGTTATCTCCTACGGGTGTTCAGATGCTGTGTGATTCTTTTAATGATTATGTGGAGAAATTTCTATCTACCGGTGCGTTATATGTGTTGCAATTTGAGCTTGGATTTTTTGAGAAAGTTGACTTGACTGCCACGAGGATGAGTGTGGGCTTAGTAGATGATTTGAGGTATTTTATGGTTTGTGTTTGTTTGCCCATAAAAACGGATAACAACTAATCTGTACGCGATTTTAAGGATATGTGGATTGATTCGACACAAATAATCAAGAACGTTAGATAAATGGGTTAAAGATAATATGAATAATCAAACCAATTGTGATGTTACGGCCTGGCTCGCATTTAGGCTAGACAGTAGTCTGCCCTCGATCGGACCCCCCGGTTTGAAGCCAATGGTGTGTGAACAACAACAATAAAATAAGAACTTTGCTACAGCTAGAGACTAGTAAAAATGAAATTGCATAGCCTTGGTTTGCATGTTGCAATGTGTTTTATCAAAGAAAAACTTCCTTTTTATATAATAGGAGAGTTTCATCCCTAGTACAAGTCTTAAAAAGGTAAAAGTCCTCCTTTCTCGTTAATTACCGATCTGTAACTCATATCGGGCGAGATCTGCACCATGATATCTGGTTAGGTATGGATATCATAACTCTCTATTAGTCATGCGTAACCATTTACCATATTTCCCGAGGTCTTAGAGCTCATTTTGAGTGGGGGGGGGATTGTTGCTTTATCACGCCTGACGATGAGCACATCGTTCACCTTTCATGGGTCTCGGTACGAAAGGCTGCCAGCCTCGATTTCAACCTTGTGTGTCCGTGCCCTTCTTCCATCTTCTTCACCAGGAAATCAGGATATGCATTGTCCCCAATTTACCCGTATACAAATAGTCCCCTCGATTTTCGGAGAGTAGGTTTGCCGGAACGATAGGAAATGAATAGATGAACCCTGGTTTCTTTCCTCATACGTTATAACTGAGATGACAGGTAAATTGAAACGTCCCATCAGTCGCTTCTTTCACTTTCCGATTCTAAACTTTGCCTTCAAACATTCTAACAGCTTTTAAATTCTCCAGATCTTCATATATATTCTTTGAGCCTTCATATTTTCATCTTCATCTTCATACTTCTTCTTTGAACCTTCATCCCAGACCTTCATACTTTCATACCATCTTCAAATCCTCATATTTTCCTCAAACCTATATTTTCCAGATTATAATGGCTAAAACTTCCAAGTCAGTGCCTCAGTAGGCCGTCTCTTCATCTTCCCACCGACTGCAGTTGCCGAGGTGGCGGTTCCCGAGGTGGCTCTGGAGCCCCCCATGAAGAGCTTCATACCCGGGGGCTGCTCTATCGGGGATGACTTCAAGGTCGAGAAGGCCTCTAGTCAGCAAGACTGAGGTGAGGGCGCGTGGAGATACATATGCTCCATTACTGAAGAAACCCTATTCGTAGTCCGGGCGGACTGTAAATGGGAGGGTAACGTGGTCATCCCCGTGCCCACTGATGATATCACTACTCATGTGAAGGGGTACCTGAGTGTTTACACTTATCCTTTCACGCTCGCCCCTATGGACCCCATAGTTTTTGCTTTCTAAAAAAGGTACGAGGTGTGTCTTAGGCAAATCCACCCACCTTTCTGGAGGATCGTGATCCTCTTATGCCATTTTGTGAACAACACCGAATCTCCTCGGTTTTCCCTCGACCACCTACTCAATCTGTACAGTCCCTGAATCTTTTGAGGGGGACTGATCAAGCTCATTTGTTGAGCAAGCAAGGCTCTTTTTTCGAGCATTGACGAGGATCGAGACCGAGGTTGGCAGGGGTATTTTTTCCGGGTAAAAACTGATGATCTAAGCCCTCCCAAGTTCCTGCCATTCCCCGAGAGTGGAATGCATCTCGTGAGTGTAGTCTTTCCTTATGTGTCAATTTCCCTTTCTTTCGTCTCTCATCATCGGTATTTATGGTTGTGCAGTTATTGCTCGGGTTCCCAATGCGTTCCCCCAGCTCAAGGAGTGGATCAAAGGAATTTGTATGTCATACTACGAGCGCACGTGGCGCAAACTTTCGAAGGGCAAATGGGAGGCCCGTTCACATGGTAAGGCTCTCTCTTGAATAGTTATTACTATGCCCCAAACTTATATAATGCTGAGTTTTTCCTTTCTCTCGTAGGTTTTCCTAAGACCGCTGAGCTTAGGCCACTAGATAGGGACGAGGATACGTTCTTGCTCATTGATCCCTCCATTTTGAGACAGCCTGGGGCTTCCAGGAAGGAGAAGAAGAGGAAAAGAAAGTCCTCGAGTTTCCTGGATCTCGAGGCGAAGATAAAAAAGAGGGCGGCTAACTGGGCTCGCAAGCCCAAGAAGAATACTAAGTCCATGGTACCAGACTCTGACTTCCTTCACCAAATCAGGGATGAGCCCAAAGAAGATGACATCTTCGTCGCCCATGATCGACCCCTGTCGGGGAGCAGGTGACGAACGAGAGAAGGGGCCATGAGGCCGATCCCCTTCCATTTGAGAGGACAAAGTGGAGATGGAGGCTATGACCTCCGAAGAAGCCATTCTTGTTCTGAAGGAGGCGATCAATGTAATCGAAATCATCGAGACGCCCTCCTATACCGAGTCTATGCTTGAAGAGGCCCAAGCGAGTAAGGAAAAGTCAAGTGAAGGAGCTCAGGGTGCAGATGATCCTCTCCACTCCTTATTCGATGGCATGGACATGTCCACATTGGAAGATTTCTCCGGGCTGGGTCACTTGGAGATTTCGAAGAAGGACGTGCCTTCAGGAGCTGATGGGCCGAGTACAAGCACAAGATTGGTGAAGCAATTTCCTGCCCCGAGCGCGGGCCCCGAGCGCAAGAGGACAGTTGTTCTCTAGCACTTTCACACTCTTTTTATGAATCCCGCTTAAGTTTTCCCTTGATGTCTCTTACTAGTTCCACTGTTTTACATGCTTCAGTGCTTTATCATGAAAGCTTCCTCCAGTACCGCTTGGAAATCAGCTAGCTCGTGTTCGAGCTCAAAGAATAGGTCTGAAGAAGGACGTGTACGGGCTTCTTAGTGAGCAACGGAATGAGGCCCTTAAAGACCTCCAGGACGAGTTGGACAAAACTCAGAATGAGGCCTCAATCATGAAGTGGGAACTTGCTGACCTAGTTGAAAAGGTAAAAGTCTTTGAAGCTAAAATCGAGGAGCTAGTTGTGGTAACTGATAACGCAACCTTGTAGGTCCAATAGAAGATCGACCTGATCGACCAGCTCCGAGCCGAGATGAACGATGTCAAGGCCATGGCCGAGGTGTGGAAAGGTAGGATGGACCTACTGGCTTCAGAGAAGGTAACCGCGAAGGCGGAGCTGACATCGGTTGAGAACTAACTCCAGGTGGCAAGGGAGAAAGTTGATAAGTGATCTCAGCTAAATGATGTTCTTCGAGCATAGCTGAGCTCGGCCGTCAAAGACTGGGATGCCCTCGGAAGAGAATATGAGGAAGTGAAGTCATAATTGGACACAACCTCCGCTGATACCAAGGAAATGATGGCCCAGTACAAGGCCGATGTGGAAGCAGCCGAGACTCACCTTAAGACAAAGGCTGAATACGTGAAGCGGTTGTCCCAAAGAGAGATCCTCAAAGAGATCCACACTCGAGGCTTCGACCTACCGGCCAAGATTGAGGAAGCTAAGAAGCTCGAGGCTGAGGCAAAGGATCTTTATGAGCCTGAGGGTGCAAAGGCTATGAGGGTTCCGAGGGTTTTGAAAGCTGCGACAGTCAGGCGACGAGTCGGTCCCTGGTGAAGACCAGGCGTAGATGCCTCAGTACCTTTTTAGTTTTTGATTTTCCTTATGTATTTTTTTTTTGTTCACAATGAGGCCGTTTTGTTGGGCCTTTCTAAATATATTTTGGAATATATATATGAAATTTTTTCCCTTTCTAGCAATATCGTGTCTTTTCTTTTCCAGCATTTTTTATTCGTGTACTATATTTGGTGCTTTAGCATAGGAGATGTATTTCAGGGGTATTCATTTTCTAGAAGATCGATCGAAGCCCGACTTCCATGAAACTTTGTTGCTCGTGGCTTCGAAACCTCGGTGCGATTGGAGGTTCCAAAGATGCTTAAGTATTTTTAGATGATGCTTTTGCCGAGGGTAATCTTTTGGTAGGTTTCAAGTTTTTGTAATCGCCTTATTTTCTGATTACGGACTTCGGACGTCTCCGAGCCTTTTTTAGGGTAGCCATAGCCTTTTATTTTTGGGCACCGCCTAATAGGTTTGGTGCCTCCTGGATTCATTAGCCCGGGTCATCCGAATATTCTTCGGGCGACAGTCCCCAAATAAGGGTAGCCTTTGGGCTCAATATTCCCCGAGCAGGGTAGCCTTTAGTCTCGGTAGTCCCCCAATAGAGGTAGCCCGTAGGCACTAGGATCCAGAATCCAAGAAGCAGAAAATGCGTAATAGCAAGGCAAAACTTTCCTTATTTCTCAGTGTGTAAAATACATGATCAAAAGCGCAAAAACACCTGCATCATGGCTAGAGTGGACTATGTGAGCACGGTTCATACGACCGTTCGACCCTTACAATAAACCCTAATGTTACAACCCATATTTGCATACGTTAGATACACCGTAAGTTAGTCTATGTACGTCCGAGAAGAGATTATCTTTGAGATGATAAGAATTTAGTCCTATTGGTCTTAAATGATAGAAGGGTGTATAAGAGTGGTTAACAAGTACTAGAAGTTAAACGTATCAAGGATGTTGTAACTCGTATTATCGGATAAATCTAGAGGTGATTAATATTACTAAGAGGTTTTGTTTTAAGGTATTTGAATCATATAATATCCGTTTCATAAGTCTTGAAGTCAAACGAGTTATGAAGCAAAAGTCGACAAAAGCTGTCGTAACTTACGTTCATTATTTTACTTATGGGGTGATCAACCCATCAAATTGAACATCTATGAGTCTAGTTTCCAACGCATTAAACCGTTTGAAAATACGATCTCAGAGTTGAGAGATATTCGCGTTTTTGCGAGACTGCGCCAAACAGCTCTCTACGGGGCCCACATAGGCGGTTAAGACATATAGATGTATATGACACGCCTCAACCCCGTTTTAAGTCATTTATTTTCGGTATATGCAGACCTTAGAACCCTAAGAACACCCTCTCAAGGTTCTCTCATGATCCAAGACTAAAACAAAGGGCAAACAACACAAATCAAGTGTCGAGAATCCCCTGGCGCTAGTATGTTTCTTGTTCTTCTTGTTGTTGCTAATTTTTGTGTTGTTCCAGCTCGCGTGGGAGGTTATTTTAAGTTGTTTGTGTTCTGTAAAATACTCCCTCAAGTTTTAAGATCAACCCTAGGTGATTTCAAGTCTTCTAAAGTCATTCTAGAGAGGAAAAACCCTAATTGATTGCTAGCTTCGCTTCCTTGTTCTTGTGGCAGCATTGGAGGGATATTTCGTGGTCAATTAAGGTCAAATTGGAGTTTTCCTTTCTGTTTAAAGGTAAGGAACCTCTTACCCTTCACGTATTTAAGATTATCCAAGTTACGACTAAGTCGTTGAAGCTAGAACTGGTGAGATATATATCGAAAGGCTTGTTAGTAATGTTCTTGGTTGGTGGACTATTTTGGAAGGCTCAATATGATTATTGGTGATGTTGTTTGGGCAGTTTGGTGATTGTTTTGACTTGTGGGAAATCAAATAAATAGGGGAGGTGCTGTCTGTTTCATCCTAAAATAGGTTACGAATGATACATAATAGTTACAATGCTTAAACGATAAGGATAGTGTCATTTCTCTTATTGTAGACTAAGGAGTCGTGGAATTTTCATATCTTGAGATTGGGCAGTATATACAAGGTATGTGAGGCTATCCCTTTCCTTCTTTTGCACGACTTCGGTTGTGCGTAATGTAATGAACGAGCTTCCAGAGATACTCCACTCTTAGAGGCTAGCAATATTTACATTGTTTCCTTTCTTATGGAACGATTGATGTTGATGTTACTTCTCTTATTATTATGTTGTCAATGTTGTTGGTACTTCTTGATTCTTATAAGATTCTTGATGAGGATTTAGTCCTAATAACGTGTACGGAGGATACCGACCTTACGTCACTCCAACAAGTTCAAAATGTGATTCCAATGAGTCCAGCACACAACATATATATGTATCTACTTTACTCTACCGAGCTGTGCTGTAGTCGGTCGGGTACGACACCTATTGTGCAACCACTAATCAGTTGGGTTTTACCGAACTCCACGTGGCCGGGTACGATTCTATCGAGCCTTATGATGGCCGGTACGTTTTTACCGAGCCGATTAGGGTCGGGCACGATATGATGATAATGATGCCCACAGAGGCGTATGTTTTATAAGTTTATGTATGTATACATACATACATACATACATACATACATACATATATATGTATATATATTGCCTTATATAAGCCTTGTATATATATTATATCTATATATATATATATACATATTATGTATGTATATATGTATATATTGTATATATGTATTATAATATATATATATATATACTATATCATATTTAAACACAAAATAAATTGCAAAGAAATATTCAAGAGAATGTCTTATAATTTTTATTATTACGACATTAACAAAAAATAGCAATATCTTTCTTAGTCTTCCTCCCCCCAATGGAATGAGCACAACAAGGTACCAATACCACCATTAAAAGGAAAAAAAACTAAGGAAGATGTGCCAAAATACAAGTTACATATTAGTCTATGTATTATCTCTAACAAATCTCATAAATTCTTCAAGGTCCGGAGGAATTTCCGTTAGTGGTGATGAAAAAGAGGCTTGTTCATCACCGCTTCCAGGCGAAGCCGCTTCCTGCGCAAGTTCCGCTAGCATTCTTCATAAGCTTCGTCTATATCCGGTTGTGATTCTGCAAGTCCAAAATTTCTTCTCTCTGAACGGATCCAATCTCTGAAGAGTACTGTTTTTTCCAAGCTCTCCCTCATCGACGCTCTATGATCACCAATTTGAAGTCTCGCTTGACTGAAAGCACTCTCCGATGCCACTGTTGAAGCTTGAACGGTTAAAATATCTTGAGCCATCCTTGAAAGAACCGGATAGTGTTTTTGTTTGTCCTTCCACCATTCCAAAACGTCGAAGGAGCCGTCGGGATTCTCTGATTTAAGTCCCTGCGACAAATACACTTGAAGCTCATTTAGTNTATATATATATATATATATATATATATATATATATATATATATATATATATATATATAGGTATCATACATTCATGTTAGTATCCCTCAGAGGCACCTAGATGTTAAAGGTTGTACATTCTCTATCGCTATTTACATTATTGTTCTTACTTTTGCTTTCCTGCCTTACATACTCAGTACTTTATTCGTACTGATGTCCTTTTATTTATGGATGCCGCATGTCGTGCTGCAGGTCCTGATAGACAGGTCGACGAAGCTTCCCCACCATAGTAGGCTGCCTAGTTCAGCGGTTATTGGCGAGATCCCTTCTCCGTACTTGCCGTGGTCTTGGTATGCATTTTTGTTATAGACATTATGGGTATGTCGGGGCCCTATTCCGGCAATGTTTCAGCACTTATGTTCCTTTAGAGGCTCATAGACAGGTGTCGACTCATGTGTTGTTTGGATTGCCTTGTCGACGAGTTTTTGTTGTGTAGTATATCTCATGGCAGCTTGTCAGCTCGTACCTTATACCTAGCCTCAAGACAGCCTTGTTGGCCCTTGATATATATGCTCTTGCCGTTATCTGCCATTGTTGGTTGGTTGGGATTCATGTCTACCATTTATTCTGATCTCATCGGCCCTTATAGAAAATAAGAAAAGTTAGATAAAATGTGCGTTGGTGCTCGGCAAGTATGGCCCAGGTGCCAGTCATGGTCCTCCAGTTCGGGTCGTGACAAACTTGGTATCAGAGCATGTTTGTCCTACGGGTTGTCTATGAGCCGTGTCTAGTAGAGTCTTGATTATAGATGTGTAGCGTGTCACATTTATAATCAGGAGGCTACATGACATTTAGGGTTGTTGCCTTCTTCCTGAATCTAGATTGTGCGTAGAGTTGAATCATAAGTGATTGTCTCTAATATTCACCATGTTTTCTTTCAGTGATGCCTTCGACTAGGAAGCAAACGATTAGTAGACAGCTTGATACAGCTGCGGGAGAGGGTACCAGTCAGGTGCCTCCAGCCAGAGTAGGTCAAAGTGAGCCTCAGAGTGCGGTGCCATCTCATACCTCATCTACTCCTCCTCTAGAGGATATTAGGAGGCACCCAACACCTCTAATTCCTCTGTCTGACGCTGTAGACCAAGATATGCGGAGTGCGATACAGTTGTTGACTTTCTTGGTAGCTGCTTAGGCTCAGGGGCAGAATACCGGTGCTGTTGATAAACCGGTTAGTGCGAGAGTTCGTGATTTTATTAATCTAGATCCTCCAGTGTTTACCGGATCAAACCCCAAAGAGGACCTGCAAACTTTCACTGATCAGGTTCTTCGTACACTGCGGGTTATACATGCTAGTGATATGGAGGTAGTAGAGTTGGCTTCTTATCAGTTACGGGATTTAGTAGTTTTCTGGTATGATAGTTGGGAGAGATCCAGGGGTTCGAACGCTCCCCCACCTATGTGGAAGGAATTTTCTGAGGCCTTTCTTCGACACTACTTGCCAGTTGAGATACGATGAGCTAGAGCTGATAAGTTCTTGAACCTTCGACAGGGTAATATGAGTGTGCGAGAGTATAGTATGCAGTTTCATTCTTTAGCAAGGTATGCTCCCTATATAGTGGCCGAGATGAGCGATAGGGTGCGCCTATTCGTGAACGGGTTAGGACCACATCTGATAAATGAGTGCACGACCGCCTCCTTTATAGAGGGCATGGATATTTCCCATATTCAGGATTATGCCCAGACACTAGAGGATCGTAAGCGCCAGCAAAAAGCAGACAGGGAGCAGGGTAGGGGCCATCATAAGAGGGCGTGATTTGCAGGGTATTCTGGTGACTTCAGAGGTTGTATCAGGCCCAGTCTTTGAGGAGTTTGGCGTCACCTGTAGTTAGTGCTTCTCCACGCTTTCAAAGGCCTCAGTATGATCAATTTACCTATTCTGGTTCATGTCAGTGTTCGCGGGTATCAGGCTCACAATATCATAGGGATACTAGTCAGAAGAGACCCCCAACACCTCGTTGTGATTAGTGCGATAAGGCCCACTTTAGATTGTGCCGTTGAGGTGCCGATGCATGTTATTTTTGCAAATAGCCTGGCCATATGATGCGAGATTTTCCTAACAGAGGAGGTGGTGGTATGGCTCAGCCGACTGGATCTGTGTCTGGTTCTTCCTCATCAGTTCGACCTCCAACACGGGGTTTTCAACAGTCGACAGGTCGTGGTAGAGGTAGAGGTGCATTGCCGAGTACAAGTGGTACCCAAAATCGAACATATGCTCTAGTAGGTCGACAGGATCTCAAGTCATCTCCGGATATTGTTACAGGTATATTGTCTGTGTTTTCTCATGATGTATATGTGTTGATTGATCCAGGATCTACATTATTATATATTACACCCTTTGTGGCTAATAAGTTTGGCGTCAAACCTGAATTAATAAGTAAACCACTTGGGTATCTACTCCGATAGGAAAATCAGTGATTGCTAGAAGGGTATATAGAGGTTGTACAGTGATGATTTGTAGTCGTCAAACCTCGGCGAATTTATTTGAGTTAGAAATGGTTGATTTCGATGTGATAATGGGAATGGACTGGTTGGCCTCATGCTATACAAATGTTGATTGTCGTACGAAGATGGTTAGGTTTCAGTTTCCTGGTGAACCCGTCATTGAATGGAAGGGGCACATTGCTACGCCGAAAGGTATGTTTTTTTCCTATCTCAAGGCAAGGAAGATGATCTCAAAGGGTTATATTTATCATCTTGTTCGCGTTAGGGATACGGAGGCGAAGCCGCATACTCTACAACCAATCCTCGTGGTCAATGAATTTCTGGATGTTTTCCCAAATGAACTCCCAAGTCTTCCTCCTGAATGGGATATTGAGTTTAACATTGATGTGTTTGCTGACACTCAACCGATCTCTATCCCTCCATATAGGATAGCCCCGGTAGAATTGTGAGAGTTGAAGGTGCATTTGAAGGAATTGCTTGATAAGGGCTTCATTAGGCTTAGCACTTCACCTTGGGGTGCGCCAGTCTTGTTCATGCGAAAGAAAGACGGGTCATTAAGGATGTGTATCAATTATCGACAGTTGAATAAGTTTACTATAAAGAACAAATATCCACTGCCAAGGATTGACGACTTGTTTGACCAACTCCAGGGTGCCAAGTATTTTTCCAAGATTGACTTACGTTTAGGGTATCATCAGGTGAGAGTTAAGGAGAAGGATATTCCAAAGACGGCGTTCCGGACAAGATATGGGCACTTTGAGTTCTTGGTGATGTCATTCGGGCTAACAAACGCCCCAAAAACTTTTATGGATCTCATGAATAGTGTATTTAGGCCCTATCTTGATGTGTTCATGATCGTGTTCATTGATGACATTCTGGTGTATTCTTGTTCGAAGGCGGAACATGCGGGCCACTTGTGGATAGTTTTACAGACCCTTCAGGATCGTAAGTTATATGCTAAGCTCTCCAAATGTGAATTCTGGCTAAACTCAGTAGCATTCCTTGGCCATGTGATATCTGACGAGGGTATTAGTGTCGACACTCAGAAGATCGATGCAGTAAAGAGTTGGCCAAGAACTACAACACCGTCAGAAGTCCGCAGCTTCCTAGGGCTAGCAGGATATTATAGGTAGTTTGTAGAAGGGTTTTCCTCTATGTCAGCACCATTGACTAAGTTAACACAGAAAGCTACCAAGTTCCAGTGGTCTGACGCTTGTGAACATAGGTTTCAGGAGCTAAAGAATCGATTGACATCCGCACCAGTGCTCACTCTCCCAGAAGGAACCGAAGGTTATGTGGTATATTGTGATGCCTCAAATATAGGTATGGGGTGCGTATTGATGCAACATGGGAAGGTGATTCCTTATGCAACAAGACAATTGAAGATGCATGAAAATAAATACCCGACTCATGATTTGGAATTGGCTGTAGTAATATATGCTTTGAAGATTTGGCGGCACTACTTATAAGGTGTCCATGTTGACATCTACACAGATCATAAAGGTTTACTATACATATTCAAGCAGAAGGAGTTGAATATGAGGCAGCATAGGTAACTTGAATTACTGAAAGATTACGATGTTAAGATGTTGTACCATCCCGGTAAAGCCAATGTTATGGCAGACGCTCTCAGTCGTAAGTTAATAGGAAGCTTAGTACACATTGTGATAGGTTGACAGGGGTTGACTAAAGAGCTTCATCAGCTGGCCAATATGAGAATCAGATTGTTAGACTCTGATGACGGAGGTGTTATGAGACAGAATACATCAGAATCATCTTTGGTAGCCGAGGTAAAAGAACGGCAATATGAAGATCCTACCTTAGTACGATTGAGAGAGAGCGTTCAGCAGTATAAAATTAAGGCTTTCGAGATCGGAGGAGATGGGGCACTAAGATACCAGGGTCGATTATGTGTGCCTAATGTAGCAGGGTTGCGAGAGAAAATTATGATTGAGATTCATCAGTCCCGATATTCCATCCATCCCGGCTCGAAAAAGATGTATCATGACATTAAGGAGCAGTATTGGTGGGATAACATGAAGAAGTTTATTGCATAATTTGTAGCCCAGTGCCCTAATTGCCAACAGGTAAAGATTGAGCATCAGATTCCCGGTGGATTGATTCAGAATATAGAGAATACGACTTGGAAATGGGAGGTGATTAATATGGACTTCATTATTGGATTACCTCGCTCTTATCATATGTTTAACTTCATCTGGGTGATAGTTGATCGACTTACAAAATATGCCCATTTTCTACCAGTTAAGACAACTTACACAGCTGAGGATTATGCAAAGTTGTATATCAAGGAGATTGTTAGGCTTCATGGTGTGCCATTATCTATTATATCAGACCGAGGAGCTCAATTTACGTATAACTTTTGGAGGTCTTTTCAGAAGGGTTTAGGCACACAAGTGAATTTCAGCACGATATTCCATCCGTAGACTGATGGACAGGCTGAACGTACCATTAAGACACTCGAAGATATGCTACGAGCATGTGTTCTAGATTTCAAGGGGAACTGGGATGACCATCTGGCACTCATAGAATTTGCTTACAACAATAGCTACCATTCCAGTATTAAAGTGGCCCCGTACGAGGCACTGTATGGGAGGAGATGTAGATCACCAGTTGGAGGATTTGAAGTCGGTGAGACAGAATTATATGGGCTAGATTTGATTCACCAAGCCATTGAGAAGGTGAAAGTGATACAAGGGTGACTAAAGACGGCACAAAGCTGGCAAAAGTCTTCTTTCGTTGTTCGATGTCGTGACCTGGAATTCGAGGTTGGTGATTGGGTTTTCCTGAGGATCTTGTTGATGAAGGGTGTTATGCATTTTGGGAAGAAGAGTATACTAAGTCCGCGGTATATCGGGCCGTACAAAATTCTTCGATGAATTGGACAAGTTGCTTATGAGTTAGAATTGCCATCCGAATTGGAATTTGTCCACCCGGTATTCCATGTATCTATGTTGAGGAAATGTATTGGAGATCCTTCTCGGGTCGTCCCTATAAAAGATGTACAAGTTACAAAGGATCTATCATATGAAGAAATGCCAGTAGCTATATTAGATCGACAAGTCACCAAACTGAGAACAAAGGATGTAGCTTCCGTTAAACTATTTTGGAGGAACAATAATACGAAAGAAATGACATGGGAAGCAGAAGATGAGATGAAGTCTAAATACCTTACCTATTCCAGAATGAAGATAACGAGGATGCCGGGGGAACGCAGGACACATTAGAAGGAGAAACGTCTCTATGAGGTAAGCAATAACTCGAGAATACTCTTTCTTAATACAAAATGGTGATATGCAGATAATGTACATATCTATAATGCTTTATATAGCCTTGTAGGGCCATAGGTTGGGTTTAACTGCTTGCAAGTTTGGCTAGTGTCCATTTTATAGAGGAAACTCAGCCGGAAATTTCCGTCAGAAATCAACGATGAGTTAGACTCCCCATAAACCCTTACATTCGAGGACGAATGTTCCTAAGAAGGGGAGGGTGTTACCACCCATATTTGCATACGTTAGATTATGCCGTAAGTTAGTCTACGTACGTCCGAGAAGATATTATATTTGAGATGATAAAAATTTAGTCCTATTGGTCTTAAACGATACAAGGGTGTATAAGAGTGGTTAACAAGTACTAGAAGTTAAACGAATCAAGGATGTTGTAACTCGTATTTTCGGGTAAATCTAGAGGTGATTAATATTATCAAGAGGTCGTGTTATAAGATATTTTAATCATATAATATCTATTTCATAAGTCATGAATTCAAACGAGTTATGAAACAAAAGTCAACAAAAGTTGTCGCAACTTACGTTCATAATTTTACTTATACTTTAGGTCAAATGTCACTAAGATTTTCTCCCAATTTACCATGAATTATGCGGTGATATACCTGCCAAATTCAAGGTCTAGGAGTCTAGTTTATAATTCATTAAACCGTTTGTTGATACGATCTCCGAGTTGAGAGATATTTGAGTTTTCGCAAGACTGCGCCAAGCAGCTCTCTATGGGGCCCACATAGGCGGTTAAGACATATAGATGTATATAACACGCTTCAACCCCATTATAAGTCATTAGTTTTCAGTATATGCAGACCTTAGACTCCTAAGAACACCCTCTCAAGGTTCTCTCATGATCTATGACTAAAACAAAGGGCAAACAACACAAATCCAGTGTCGGGAATCCCGTGGCGCTAGTAAGTTTCTTGCTCTTCTTGTTGTTTCTAATTTTTGTGTTGTTCCAGCTCACGTGGGAGGTTTTTTTAAGTTGTTTGTGTTCTGTAAAATACTCCCTCAAGTTTTAATATCAACCCTAGGTAATTTCAAGTCTTCTAAAGTGATTCTAGTTCCGAAAAACCCTAATTGATTGCTAGCTTTGCTTCTTTGTTCTTGTGACAGCATTGGAGGGATATTTCGTGGTCAATTAAGGTAAAATTGGAGTTTTTATTTATGTTTAAAGGTAATAAATCTCTTACCCTACATGTATTTAAAGTTATCCAAGTTACGGCTAAGTCGTTGAAGCTAGAACTTGTGAGATATATGCCGAAAGGCTTGCTAGTAATGTTGTTGGTTCGTGGACTGTTTCGGGAGGCTGAATATGATTATTATTAGTGTTGTTTTGGGCTGTTTGGTGATTGTGTTAACTTGTGGGAAGTCATATAAATAGTGGAGGTTCTGTCCGTTTCATCGTAAAATAGGTTACGGTTGATACATAATAGTTACGACGCTTAAACTATAACGATAGTGTCATTTCTCTTATTGTAGACTAAGGAGTCGTGGCATTTTCATAGCTTGAGGTTGGGAAGTATATACAAGGTATGTGAGGCTATCTCTTTCCTTCTTTTGCACGACTTCGATTGTGCGTAATGTAATGAACGAGCTTCCAAAGATACTCTACTCTTAGAGGCTAGCAGTACTTACATTGTTTCCCTTCTTATGGAACGATTGATGTTGATGTTACTTCTCTTATTCTTGTGTTATCAATGTTGTTGGTGCTTCCTGATTCTTATAAGATTCTTGATGAGGATTTAGTCCTAATAATGTGTACGGAGGATACCGACCTTACGTCACTCCAAATAGTTCAAAATGTGATTCCAACGAGTCCAGCACACATCATATATATGTATCTACTTTACTCTATCGGCCCACGCTATAGTCGGCCGGGTACGGCACCTATTGTGCAACCACTGAACAGTTGGGTTTTACCGAGCTCCACGTGGCTGGGTATGATTCTACCGAGCCTTATGATGGCCGGGTATGTTTTTACCGAGCCTATTAGGGCCGGGTACGATATGATGACAATGATGCCCACAGAGGCGTATATTTTAAAAGTTTATGTATGTATGTATTTATATATATATATATGTGTGTGTGTGTGTGTGTGTGTGTGTGTGTGTGTATCATGCATTCATGTCAGTAGCCCTCAGAGGCACCTAGATGTTACAGGTTGTATATTCTCTATCCCTATTTACGTTATTTTTCTTACTTATCTTTCCTGCCTTACATACTCAGTACTTTATTCGTACTGATGTCCTTTTATTTGTGAACGCTGCATGTCGTGCTGCAGGTCTTGATAGACAGGTAGGCGAAGCTCCCCAACCATAGTAGGCTACCCAGTTCAACGGTTATTGGCGAGATCCCTTCTCCGGACTTGCCGTGGTCTTGGTATGCATTTTTAATAGACATTATGGGTATGTCGGGGCCTTGTTCCGGCAATGTTTCAGCACTTATGTTCCTTTAGAGGCTCATAGACAGGTGTCAACTCATGTATAGTTTGGATTGCCTTGTCGACTAATTTTTGTTGTATAGTCTCTCATGGCAGCTTGTCAGCTCGTACCTTATACGTAGCCTCATGACAGCCTTGTCAGCCCATGATATATATGTTCATGCCATTATTTGTTATTGTTGGTTATTTAGGATTCATGTCTACCATTTATACTGATCTCATCGGCCCTTATAGATAATAAGAAAAGTTAGATAAAATGTGCATTGGTGCTCGGCAAGTATGGCTCGGGTGCCAGTCATGGCCCTCCAGTTTGGGTCGTGAGAAACTTGGTATCAGAGCAGGTTTATCCTAGGGGTTGACTATGAGCCATGTCTAGTAGAGTCTTGATTATAGATATGTAGCGCGCCACATTTATAATCAGGAGGCTACATGACATTTAGGGCTATTTCCTTCTTCCTGAATCTAGATGGTGCGTAGAGTTAAATCATAAGTGTTCATCTCTAATATTCACCATGTTTTCTTTCAGTGATGCCTTCGACTAGGAATCAAATTATTAGTAGACGGCTTGATACAGTTGGGGGAGAGGGTACCAGTCAGGTGCCTCCAGCCAGAGTAGGCCAAAGTGAGCCTCAGAGTGAGGTGTCGTCTCATACCTCATCTACTCCTCCTCCAGAGGATATTAGGAGGCACCCAGCACCTCTAGTTCCTCCGTCTGGCATTGTAGACCAGGATATGCGGAGTGCGTTACAGTTGTTGACTAGCTTGGTAGTTGCTCAGGCTCAGAGGCAGAATACCAGTGTTGTTGATAAATCGGTTAGTGCGAGAGTTCGTGATTTTATTAATCTAGATCCTCCAGTGTTTACCGGATCAGACCCCAAAGAGGACCCGCAGACTTTTATTGATCAGGTTCATCGTACACCGCGAGTTATGCATGCTAGTGATACGGAGGCAGTAGAGTTGGCTTCTTATCAGATACGGGATTTAGCAATTTTCTGGTATGATAGTTGGGAGAGATCCAAGGGTCTGAACGCTTCCCCACCTTTGTGGAAGGAATTTTCTGAGTCCTTTCTTCGACACTACTTGCCAGTTGAGATACGACGAGCTAGAGCTGATAAGTTCTTGAACCTTCGATAGGGTATACGAGTGTGAGAGAGTATAGCATGCAGTTTGATTCTTTAGCAAGGTATGCTCCCCATATAGTGGCCTAGATGAGCGATAGGGTGCACCAATTTGTGAACGAGTTGGGACCACATCTGATAAATGAGTGCACGACAGCCTCCTTGGTAGAGGGCATGGATATTTCCTGTATTCAGGCTTATGCCTAGACACTAGAGGATCGTAAGCGCCAGCAAAGAGCAGACAGGGAGCAGGGTAGGGGCCAACATAAGAAGGCGAGATTTGCAGGGTATTCTGGTGACATTAGAGGTAGTATAAGGCCCCAGTCTTCGAGGAGTTTGGCGCCACCTGTAGCTAGTGCTCCTCCACGCTTTCAGAGGCCTCAGTATGATCAATTTACCTATTCTAGTTCAGGTTAGAGTTCGGGGGCATCAGGCTCACAATATCATGGGGATACTAGTCAGACGAGACCCCCAACACCTCGTTGTGATCAGTGCGGCAAGGCCCACTTTGGATTGTGCCGTCGAGGTTTCGATGCATGCTATTCTTGCAGACAGCCTGGCCATATGATGCGAGATTGTCCTTACAGAGGAGGTGGTGGTATGGCTCAGCCGACTGGATTTGTGTCTGGGTTCTTCCTCATCAATTCGACCTCCAGCACGGGGTTTTCAGCAGTTGACAGGTCGTTGTAGAGGTAGAGGTGCAGTGCCGAGTTCGAGTGGTACCCAAAATCGAACATATGCTCTAGTAGGTTGACAGGATCTCGAGTCATCTCCGGATGTTGTTACAGGTATATTGTATGTGTTTTCTTATGATGTATATGCGTTGATTGATCCGGGATCTACATTATCATATGTTACATCCTTTGTGGCTTATAAGTTTGGCGTCAAACCTAAATTAATAAGTAAATCACTTGTGGTATCTACTCCGATTGGAGAATTAGTGATTGCTAGTAGGGTATATAGAGGTTGTACAGTGATGATTTGTAGTCGTCAAACCTCGACGAATTTATTTGAGTTAGAAATGGTTGATTTCGATGTGATAATGGGAATGGACTGGTTAGCCTCATGCTATGCAAATGTTGATTGTCGTATGAAGATGGTTAGGTTTCAGTTTCCTGGTGAACCCGTCATCGAATGGAAGGGGAACATTGCTGCGCCGAAAGGTATGTTTATTTCCTATCTTAAGGCAAGGAAGATGATCTCAAAGGGTTACATTTATCATCTCGTTCGCGTTAAGGATGCGGAGGCAAAGCCGCCTACTCTACAATCAATCCCCGTGGTCAATGAATTTCCAGATGTTTTCCCAGATGAACTACCAGGTCTTCCTCCTGAAATGGAGATTGAGTTTAGCATTGATGTGTTTCCTGACACTCAAATGATCTCTATCTCTCCATACAGGATGGCCCCGGTAGAGTTGCGAGATTTGAAGGTGCAGTTTAAGGACTTGCTGGATAAGGGCTTCATTAGGCCTAACACTTCACCTTGGGGTGCGCCAATCTTGTTCGTGCGAAAGAAAGACAGGTCGTTAAGGATGTGTATCGATTATCGACAGTTGAATAAGTTTACTATAAAGAACAAATATCCACTTCCAAGGATCGACGACCTGTTTGACCAACTCCAGGGTGCCAAGTATTTTTCCAAGATTGACTTACGTTCAGGGTATCATCAGGTGAGGGTTAAGGAGAAGGATATTCCAAAGACGGCATTCCGGATAAGATATGAGCACTTTGAGTTCTTGGTGATGTCGTTCGGGCTAACAAATGCCCCAGCAGCTTCTATGGATCTCATTAATAGTGTATTCAAGCCCTATCTTGATGTGTTCGTGATCATGTTCATTGATGACATTCTGGTGTATTCTCGTTCAGAGGCGGAACATGCTGGCCACTTGCGGATAGTATTACAGACCCTTCAGGATCGTAAGTTATATGCTAAGCTCTCCAAATGTGAATTCTGGCTAAACTCAGTAGCATTCCTTGGCTATGTGATATCTAACGAGGGTATTAGTGTCGACACTCAGAAGATCGATGCAGTGAAGAGTTGGCCAAGACCTACAACGCTGTTAGAAGTCCGCAGCTTCCTGGGGCTAGCAGGATATTATAGGCGATTTGTAGAAGGGTTTCCTCTATGTCAGCACCATTAACTAAGTTAACACAGAAAGCTACCAAGTTCTAGTGGTCTGATGCTTATGAACGTAGTTTTTAGGAGCTAAAGAATCGATTGACATCCGCACCAGTGCTCACTCTCCCAGAAGGAACCGAAGGTTATGTGGTATATAGTGATGCCTCAAATATAGGTTTAGAGTGCATACTGATGCAATGTGGGAAGGTGATTGCTTATGCATCAAGACAATTGAAGAAGCATGAAAATAATTACCCGACTCATGATTTGGAATTGGCTGCAATAATATATGCTTTGAAGATTTGGGGCACTACTTATACAGTGTCCATGTTGACATCTACACAGATCACAAAAGTTTACAATACATCTTCAAACAGAAGGAGTTGAATATGAGGCAGCGTAGGTGGCTTGAATTACTGAAAGATTACGATGTCGAGATATTGTACCATCCGGTAAAGCCAATGTTGTGGCAGACGCTCTCAGTCGTAAGTCAATAGGAAGCTTAGTACACATTGAGGCAGGTAGACAGGGGTTGACTAAAGGAGCTTCATCAACTGGCCAATATGAGAATCAGATTGTTAGACTCTGATGACGGAGGTGTTATTGTACAGAATACATAAGAATCATCTTTGGTAACCGAGGTAAAAGCACGGCAATATGAAGATCCTACTTTAGTACGATTGAGAGAGAGCATTCAGCAGTGTAAAATTACGGATTTCGAGATCGGAAGAGATGGGGCACTAAGATACTAGGGCCGATTATGTGTGCCTAATGTAGCAGGGTTGCGAGATAAAATTATGATTGAAATTCATCAGTCCCGATATTCTATCTATCCCGACTCGACAAAGATGTATCATGATGTTAAGGAGCAGTATTGGTGGGATAACATGAAGAAGTCTATTGCATAATTTTGTAGCCCGTTGCCCTAATTGTCAACAAGTAAAGATTGAGCATCAGAAACCCGGTGGATCGATTCAGAATATAGAGATTCCGACTTGGAAATGGGAGGTGATTAATATGGACTTCATTATGGGATTTCCTCGCTCTTATCATAAGTTTGAATCCATCTGGGTGATAGTTGATCAACTTACAAAATGTGCCCATTTCCTGCTAGTTAAGACAACTTACACAGCTGAAGATTAAGCGAAGTTGTATATCAAGGAGATTGTTAAACTTGCCATTATCTATTATATCAGACCGAGGAGCTCAATTTACGGCTAACTTTTGCAGGTCTTTTTAGAAGGGTTTAGGCACACAAGTGAATCTCAGCCCGGCATTCCATCCGCAGACTGACGGACAGGCTGAACGTACCATTCAGACACTGAAGATATGCTACGAGCATGTATTCTAGATTTCAAAGGGAACTGGGATGACCATCTTGCACTCATAGAATTCGCCTACTATAATAGCCACCATTCTAGTATTAAAATGGCCCCGTACGCGACACTATATGGGAGAAAATGTAGATCACCAGTTGGATGGTTTGAAGTCGGTGTAACAGAATTATATGGGACAGATTTGATTCACCAAGCCATTAAGAAGGTGAAAGTGATACAAGAACGACTAGAGACGCCACAAAGCAAGCAAAAATCTCACTGATGAAGGGTGTCATGCGTTTTGGGAAGAAGAGTAAACTAAGTCCGCGGTATATCAGACCGTACAAAATTCTTCGACGAATTGGACAGGTTGCTTATGAGTTAGAATTGCCATCCAAATTGGAATGTGTCCACCCGGTATTCCATGTATCTATGTTGAGTAAATGTATTGGAGACCCTTCTCGGGTTGTCCCTATCAAAGATGTACAAGTTACAAAGGATCTATCATATGAAGAAATGCAGTGGTTATGTTAGATTGACAAGTCCGCAAGCTGAGAACAAAGGATGTATCCGTTAAAGTATTGTGGAGGAACAATAATATGAAAGAAATGATATGGGAAGCAGAAGATGAGATGAATTCTAAATACCCTTACCTATTCCAGAATGAAGATAACGAGGATGACGGGGGAACGCAGGACAACATTAGAAGGAGAAACGTCTCTATGAGGTAAGCAATAACTTGGGAATACTCTTTCTTAATACAAAATGGTGATATGTAGATAATGTACATATCTATAATGCTTTGTATAGCCTTGTAAGGCCATAGGTTGGGTTTAACTGCTTGCAAGTTTGGCTAATGTCCATTTTATAGAGGAAACTCAGCCGGAAATTTCCGTCAGAAATGCACGATGAGTTAGACACCTCGTAAACCCTTACATTCGAGGACGAATGTTCCAAAGGGTGGTAAGGTATTACAATCCATATTTGCATATGTTAGATTACGTCGTAAGTTATTCTACGTAGGTCTGAGAAGACATTATCTTTGAGATGATAAGAATTTAGTCCACTATTGGTCTTAAATGATACAAGGGTGTATAAGAGTGGTTAACAAGTAGTAGAAGTTAAACAAATCAAGGATGTTGTAACTCGTATTTTCGGGTAAATCTAGAGGTGATTAATATTACCAAGAGATCGTGTTCTAAGGTATTTGAATCATATAATATCCATTTCATAAGTCTTGAAGTCAAACGAGTTATGAAACAAAAGTCGACAAAATAGTCTAGTCAAACGAGTTAGGTCAAATGCCACTATGCTTTTCTCCCAATTTACTTGGAATTACGGGCTGATCTACCCACCAAATGCAATTTCTATTAGTCTAGTTTCTAACGCATTAAATCGTTTGTCGATACAATCTCCGAGTTGAGAGATATTCGCGCTTTCGTGAGACTGGGCCAAGCACCTCTCTATGGGTCCCACATAGGCGGTTAAGACATATAGATGTATATAACACGCCTCAACCCCGTTTTCAGTCATTATTTTTTAGTATATGCAGACTTTAGAACCCTAATAACACTCTCTCAAGGTTCTCTCATGATCCAAGACTAAAACAAAGGGCAAACAACACAAATCAAGTGTGTGGAATCTCGCGGCGCTAGTAAAATTCTTGTTCTTCTTGTTGTTGCTAATTTTTGTGTTGTTCCAGTTCGTGTGGGAGGTTGTTTTAAGTTGTTTGTGTTCTGTAAAATACTCCCTCAAGTTTTAATATCAACCCTAGGTGATTTCAAGTCTTCTAAAGTGATTCTAGTGCCGAAAAAACCTAATTGATTGCTAGCTTCGCTTCCTTGTTCTTGTGGCAGCATTGGAAGGATATTTCGTGGTCAATTAAGGCCAAATTGGAGTTGTTCTTTCTGTTTAAAGGTAAGGATCCTCTTACCCTACATGTATTTTAAGATTATCCAAGTTACGGCTAAGTCGTTGAAACTAGAACTTGTGAGATATATGTCGAAAGCCTTGCTAGTAATATTGTTGGTTGGTGGACTATTTTGGGAGGCTCAGTATGATTATTATTGATGTTGTTTAGGTTGTTTGATGATTTTGTTAACTTGTGAAAAGTCATATAAATAGGGGAGGTGTTGTCTATTTCATCGTAAAATAGGTTACTGTTGATATATAATAGTTATGACGCTTAAACGATAACGATAGTGTCATTTCTCTTATTGTAGACTAAGGAGTCGTGGCATTTTCGTAGCTTGAGATTGGGCAGTATATAAAAGGTATGTGAGGCTATCTCTTTCCTTCTTTTGCACGACTTCTATTGTGCGTAATGTAATGAACAAGCATCCGAAGATACTCCACTCTTAGAGGCTAGCAGTACTTACATTGTTTCCCTTCTTATGGAACGATTGATGTTGATGTTACTTCTCTTATTCTTATGTTATCAATGTTGTTGGTACTTCCTGATTCTTATAAAATTCTTGATGAAGAATTAATCCTAATAACGTGTACGGAGGATACCGACCCTACGTCACTCTGAAAGGTTCAAAATGTGATTCCAATGAGTCCAACACGCATCATATATATGTATATATTTTACTCTATCGAGCCGCGCTATAGTCGGCTGGGTACGGCACCTATTGTGCAATCACTGATCAGTTGAGTTTTACCGAGCTCCATGTGACCAGGTACGATTCTACCGAGCCTTATGATGGCCGGGTACGTTTTTACCGAGCCTATTAGGGCCGGGTAAGATATGATGATAATGATGCCCACAGAGGCGTATGGTTTAAAAGTTTATGTGTGTGTGTGTATATATATATATATATATATATATATCATGCATTCATGTCAGTAGCCCTCAGAGGCACCTAGATGTTACAGGTTGTATATGCTTTATCCCCATTTACATTATTGTTCTAACTTATGCTTTCCTGCCTTATATACTCAGTACTTTATTCGTACTGACGTCCTTTTATTTGTGGACGCTGCATGTCGTGCTGCAGGTACTGATAGATAGGTAGGCGAACCTCCTCCACCATAGTAGGCTACCCAGTTCAGCAGTTATTAGCGAGATCTCTTCTCCCGACTTGCCGTGGTCTTGGTATGCATTTTTGTTATAGACGTTATGGGTATGTCGGGGCCCTATTCCGGCAATGTTTCAGCACTTATGTTCCTTTAGAGGCTCATAGACAGGTGTCGACTCATGTATAGTTTGGATTGCCTTGTCGACTAATTTTTGTTGTATAGTCTGCAGCTTGTCAGCTCGTACCTTATACGTAACTTCATGACAGCCTTGTCAGCCCATGATATATATATTCATGCCATTATCTATCATTGTTGGGCTTTTAGGATTCATGTCTACCATTTGTACTGATCTCATCGACCCTTATAGATAATAAGAAAAGTTAGATAAAATGTGCGTTGGTGCTCGACAAGTATGACCTGGGTGCCAGTCATGGTCCTCCAGTTTGGGTCGTAACATTTTTTTTCAATCTTTTACATGCAGACTCGGTCCTTGAACTTCAAACTCGATACGGAATGAATAAAATGGACTTTCTACTCGGACTTTATGATTCAACGTGTCTTTTTTAGCTTCAAAATACTCCTCTGCTCAGAATCAAGTCCTGCACCCCAAATTACCTAATAAGTATATTTCGTCACAATTAAGCTCAAATACAACTAAAGAATAGCAAATGGAAGGCAGAATGTAGCCAAAAACTCATATTGTAATCCTACCATCATATTGCAAAGCCATCAACTGTTTCCATATGAATAGTGATATACTTGAAAATTACAGAACTCATTGTTGCATAACTGATTACTGATAAACTGGATAGCTGTAGAACCACTAATTGAGAGACTATATAAGTAATAGCTGAGGAATAATATTAACTATAGAACTCAACATGCAAAATATGGTAACCTCTTCTAGTACTTTCTGATAAGGGGTTATACACTGTCTTGTAACAATTATCGCTAAACTATAAGGATGCTAGTTGAGTAAACTCACAATGACTCATGGGACAACAACTTCATACTTTCTCTTTATGCTTAAAAATGTACTTACACTAACTCATGGGGTCATATTATTTCTACTTTTCATATTCTTGCGTCAACATTCATGAAGTTGTTATCCTCAGCTGTGCCATTTTCCTTGAACCTTCCCCTCGGGGTTCACTCTCACATAATCAAACTAACACACTTATACCTTTTGTATGGGGTCGAATTCGATCGTTTGCATAGGGATCACCGGTTTTGGGATTTGACGACCAGCGTCGATTGAACTCGCCATTCGATAGGCCGAGACCGGGACATCGAGAAGAGAAGTCCGAGACCGGATGTCATCAGAACGAAGCTCGAAGCCAAGGAGTTCGAGACTAGATCATCGAGGCCGATCAGGGTAAAACTTCCTATGGTAAAAATATCAGATTTGCGTAACTGAAGGACCGAAAATCTCGTGATATGTAAACATCTCGGCGGGAATCATGGCTCAAATCAGTAAAGACGTTGAATCCATTAATTCTAGGGATATCTTACCTTGTATAAGATTTTTACCTTGTATAGAATTCTTTTCCCTTCCTATATAAACAGGCAGCCCTATTGTAAATGCGAATGCACAACCTACGATCAATATACAAAAAGCTATAGTCTATTTTACTCGTTTATCTGCTTCATATTTTATTTCCAGAGGATTCTAACACAGAAAAGCTACTCAATATTGGTGGTTTGCTCTCTTCCTTGTTCACTGAATTCAGTCTCTATTTCTGTTCATTCTTTAACTGTATTAAACCAGGTCACATATCCTTAAAACCACATACAAATTTAATTGTTACTCATATTTAAGGGTAAACAGTTTGGCGCCCACCGTAGAGCTAAGGATAATAGTGAACGTTTGATACAATTTTCTGTCACACAGACTATTTTACACTTGTTCTTTGCAGAATACTTTTTTCAGGTTACAATACAATCATGTCGCATTTTCAATCCGTGCCTCAATACGTCGATGGCGAGTTTGACCGCCAGGGCGAAAACAACAATTTGGCGCCCGAGAATGAAGTTCCAGTCGACAAAAAAAAACGCTAACTCCCAAATGGTGGTCGATGTGGATCGGACCTCTGGCCCATCGAACAGTGTTCAAAGAGAATACCATTTGGCAAATCAGAACAATGAGGAGGACGGGATTAGCCTCAGGATGATATTCAACATGTTGCAAGCCCAGCAAGCGGCCATCGCTCAGCTGCAAAATCGGAGCCAAGTTTCGAATAGGGTAGAAACCGGCCCTCCTCGGGAAATTATCCCCGAAAATGAACTTACCACAATGGAACCAAGCGAAGGCGGAAAGGGGGAAAATGCCGAGATCATAAAAATGCCCGAGGAATTAACCAGACGAGTCGAGTCCGGCGAGAAGAAGATCGAGGCCAATGATAAAAAGGTAGATATAATTCGAGGGTGGACCAAATTCCAGGAGCACCCCCGGTATTAAAAAGGCTTAGACTCAAAGAAATTCGTGCAGAAACAGTTTCCATCAAGCGCCGCCCCAAAACCCATACCGAAGAAGTTTCGCGTGCCGGAAATTCCCAAATACAATGGGACATCTGACCCAAATGAGCATGTAACAGCATACACATGCGCCATTAAGGGAAATGATCTCGAAGACGATGAGATTGAGTCCGTCCTCTTGAAGAAATTCGGAGAAACCTTGTCAAAGGGGGCAATGACTTGGTATCACAATTTGCCCCCGAATTCCATTGATTCTTTTGTCATGCTTGCGGATACCTTCGTGAAATCTCATGCGGGTGCCATCAAAGTCGAGACACGGAAATCAAACTTATTTAAAGTTAGACAAAGGGATAACGAGATGCTCAGGGAATTTGTATCTCGCTTTCAGATGGAACGGATGGACCTGGCACCGGTCACTGATGATTGGGCCGTACAGGCCTTCACCCAAGGACTCAACGCTCGAAGTTCAACGGCTTCACAACAGCTTAAGCAGAGCATGATTGAATATCCGGTTGCCACGTGGGCGAATATACACAACCGATATCAATCGAAGAATAGTGTTGAGGATGACCAACTTGGAGCCCCCTCGGGATCCACTTACCCCATCAGAACCCATGATAGGGTTCAAAGAGACATTTATCGAGAACCAAGATTGAGCAGAGACAGGCATCGACCATATTCTGGGAACGGAAAGGCCATTCCAGTAAAGCAGGCTTCCCCGAGACGAGAAAGGAGGAACGATCCTAATCGGAGTAACCAAGGACCATTGACGAGAAACAACTTTGAGAGAACCACTGGCCATCGAGAAGCACCATGACTGTCCGAGTATAACTTCAATGTTGATTCAGCTACTCTCCTATCGGCCATCGGTCGCATTAAGGATACTAAGTGGCCTCGACCGCTGCAATCGAACCCTGCTAAGAGAGATCCCAGTTTGATATGTAAATATCATGGTACACATGGGCACAGGACAGAGGACTGTCGACAATTGCTCGAAAATGGGCACCTTCGAGATTTTTGAGTGACCGAGCCAAAAACCATTATGTGAACAGGAATAAGCCAGTAAACCAGGAGGAGCCTCAGCACACGATCAACATGATAATCGGTGGGGTAGATACAGCCCAAGGTCCGATATTAAAACGCACCAAAATATCCATCACCCGAGAAAAGCGCACTCGGGACTATGCGATGGAGGGAGCTTTGTACTTCAGTGAAGAGGATGCAGAAGGAATCATGCAACCCCATAGCGACGCCTTAGTAATATCGATGCTTGTACACAAAACTAAGGTGAAGTGTGCATTGGTCGATCCTAGTAGTTCGGCCAACATAATCCGGTCGTGGGTTATCGAACAGCTCGGGTTGACAGACCGAATTATCCCTGAAGTTCGGATTCTCAATGGTTTCAACATGGCTTGCGAGACAACCAAAGGGGAAATAACATTACCGGTGAACACCGCCGGTGCTGTTTGGGAAATGAAATTATGTGTGATCGAAGGAGATATTAGGTACAACGCCTTGCTCGGGAGACCGTGGATTCATGATATTAGAGCAGTACCCTCAACACTGCACCAAATGTTAAAATTCCCATCGACTGGTGGGATCACAACTGTTTACGGAGAACAGCATGTTGCGAAAGAGATGTTCGCAGTAGAAGAAGCAGTACCGAAACCAATAGCTCCTTCCCAAAGAATCAAATAGCAATAACTGGCATCACTTTCTAAAAATGAAGGTGAGCAGGAGCATTTCGTAGATGACGACTACGGGGTTCCCCGGTCATATATCGGTCCCGATGAATCCAATGCAACTAAGTCAACGGTCGAAGAACTCGAGCATATTTCACTCCGAGGCGACTCGCCGGATCGAAAGGTATACCTGGGCTCGGGCCTAAGCTCCGAGCTCAGGACCAAACTTATTCAGTTTCTTTTAGCTAACGAAAATTCTTTCGCCTGGTCCCATCTTGACATAACAGGGATACCATCGGAAATCACAACTCACAAACTGAGCATCGATCCGAAATTCCAGCCGGTCAAGCAAAAGAGGAGGCCTCAATCCGAAGTCAAACAAGCATTCATCAAGGATGAGGTAACTAAGCTTTTAAATATAGGGTCCATTCGGGAAGTTAAATACCCAGAATGGCTAGCAAATGTAGTTGTAGTTCCCAAAAAGGGAAATAGGTTAAGAATGTGCATAGATTATAAAGATTTAAACAAGGCATGCCCTAAAGATTCTTTTCCATTACCTAACATCGATCGCATGATCGATGCCACCGCTGGCCATGAGACCCTTAGCTTTCTCGATGCCTACTCTGGCTATAACCAGATACGAATGGATAAGGATGATTAAGAAAAGACATCCTTCATCACTAAGTATGGTACCTATTGTTATAACGTGATGCCATTCGGGTTAAAGAATGCGGGGGCTACTTATCAATGCCTAGTAAATAAAATGTTCGAAGAACAACTAGGAAAAACAATGCAAGTTTACATTGATGATATGTTAGTTAAGTCCCTGCTAGCAGAGGACCATTTGAGCCATTTGCAGGAGACTTTCGATGTGCTGAAACGGTACAACATGAAGTTGAACTCAGAAAAGTGCACATTTGGAGTGGGCTCGGGAAAATTCCTTGGTTTCATGGTCTCGAATCGAGGAATAGAAATTAACCCCGAAAAAATCAAAGCCATCGAAGACATAATAATTGTAGACAGTGTGAAAGCTGTACAAAAGCTGACGGGTCGGATAGCAGCCCTAGGCCAATTCATCTCGAGATCATCCGACAGGAGTCACCGATTCTTCAACTTGCTGAAAAAGAAGAACGATTTCTCGTGGAATCCGAAATGTCAGCGCACATTAGAAGAACTTAAGAGGTATCTCTCTAGCGCAGCTTTACTGCATACACCAAAAACAGGTGAGCAATTATACCTCTACCTTGCCGTTTCGGAAGTAGCGGTAAGTGGGGTCCTGGTCCGAGAAGAACAAGGTACACAGTTTCCCATTTATTACGTCAGTAGAACCTTAGGTGAGGCCGAAATTAGATACCCACATTTGCAAAAATTAGTACTCGCTTTATTGAGTGCCTCTAGGAAGCTAAAACCCTACTTTCAGTGCCATCCCATATGTGTAGTGACGACTTATCCCCTGAGAAATATAATGCACAAACCCGAGCTATCAGGTTGATTGTCCAAGTGGGCCATCGAAATAAGCGAATACGATATCGAATATCGGCCCCGAACCTCGATCAAATCTCTAATGCTGGCAGATTTCGTCGCCGACTTTGCGCCGTCGCTAATACCCGAGGTTAAGAGAGAAATAATGACCGAATCGGAGACTCCTTCGTGAGTGTGGACTCTGTTCACAGACGGCACCTCGAACTCGAAAGAATCGGAGCTTGGTATCGTACTAAGGCCCCCAACTGGGAATAAAATTCGACAGTCTATTAAGACTGTAAAATTAACTAACAACGAAGCGGAGTATGAAGCTATGATTGCAGGTTTAGAACTGGCCAAAAGCCTGGGAGCAGAGATAATCGAGGCCAAATGTGATTCCCTCCTCGTAGTCAATCAAGTGAACAGGACTTTCGAAGTCAGGGAAGGGCGAATGCAGAGGTATTTGGACAAGCTTCAAGTCACACTGCATAGGTTTAAAGAATGGACCTTATAGCACATACCATGAGAACAAAACAGTGAGGCCGACGCCCTAGCCAAACTAGGATCATCGGTCGAAGATGAGGAGATCGAGTCCGAAAAGGTCGTACAACTTTTGAGGTCGGTGGTGGAGGAAGGCTATGCCAAAATTAATTTGACAAGCTTGATCTGGGATTGGAGGAACAAGTATATAGAGTATCTCAGTTCAAGTAAACTCCCTTCGGATCCCAAAGAATCAAGAGCATTATGCACAAAGGCAGCCCGGTTATGTTTGTCCGATGATGGGACCCTATTCAGAAGGACATTCGGAGGCCCCCTCGCAATATGTCTTGGACCAGGCGACACTGAGTATATTTTAAGAGAAATACACGAAGGCACATGCGGGAATCACTCCGGCTCTGATCCTTGGTTCGAAAAATAATTCGAGCCGGCTACTATTGGATCGATATAGAGAAATATACAAAGGAGTTCATTCGCAAGTGCAACGAGTGCCAAAGGCACGCACCGATGATCCACCAGCCCGGGGAGACACTACATTCAGTCCTATCGCCATGGCCATTCATGAAATGGGGGATGGACATTATCGGCCCTCTCCCTTATTCTCCAGGTAAAGCTCAATTTATTCTTTTTATGACTGACTACTTCTCAAAATGGGTTGAAGCGCAGGCCTACGAAAAAGTTAGAGAAAAGGAAGTGATCGACTTCATCTGGGACCACATCATATGTCGATTTGGGATGCCATCAGAGATCGTGTGCGATAATGGCAAGCAATTCATTGGAAGCAAAGTGACGAAGTTCTTCGAAGACAACAAGATCAAGAGGATCTTATCGACACCCTATCACCCCAACGGCAATGGACAAGCTGAGTCGACCAACAAAACCATAATTCGAAACTTGAAGAAAAGGTTAACCGACGCAAAGGGAAAATGGAGAGAAATACTGCCCAAAGTTCTATGGGCATATCGCACAACCGAGAAAACCAGCACCAGGGCTACTCCTTTCTCTCTAGTATATGGTACTAAAGTGTTAATACCAGTCGAAGTAGGCAAACCGAGTATCAGGTTCCGATACGCAACCGAAGAATCGAATCGAGAAGCTATGAACATCAATCTAGAATTATTGGATGAAAGAAGGGAAGCAGCCCTTGTTCGAGTGGCTGCCCAAAAATAAAAGATCGAAAGGTACTACAACTGGAGAGCCCATCTTCGACACTTCAACATCGGAGACCCGGTGCTCAGAAGAATCACACCCAACACTCGAGATACGAATGAAGAGAAGTTAGGACCGAACTGGGAAGGGCCCTACACTATCTTGAAGGTTACCGGAAAGGGATCTTACAAGCTTGGAACCATGGATGGCAAACAGTTGCTAAACAATTGGAACATAAGCCACCTGAAACGATACTATTGTTGAGGTATGTTATTTCATTCTTCATTTGTTTGTTTTATGTTACTAACATCTGCAGATATTGAATAAAGTAACCTCGAGCCGGGAAGCACAGAACATTAGGACTGAAAGCACGCGTTAATAAAACTCGAAGGGAAGTAAGACCTATTGAGTCAAACCCCAATTTATAAAAGGCTAAGGCCGAATCAAGTTAAATTCGAGGGGGACTGAAACTTTCTAAGGCAGGATCCTGATTTCTTTAAAAAGGCTTAGGCCAAATCGAGTCAGTAACATTCAAAAGGGAACAAGATCTGCTAAGGCAAAGCCCCGATTTCTTAATAGGCCAAGGCCGCGTCGAGCTAATGAAATTCGAAAGGGAATAAGACCTATTAAGGCAAACCTCGGATCCCTTTCAAGGCTTAGGCCTTACCCAATCGGCCATGGAAAGGGAAAATCTGCCAAGAAATAGGCTAAGTCTTAACTAAGCCTGAAGGGCAGAAAATTCTACAAGTTGAATTATAGGGTTTAAGAACAGAGAATCAAAATAGACCGAACAAGAAAGGGAGATAAAAGAAAATCTTTCATATATATAAAGCAAAGTACGTTACAAAAGTGAGAATTCTAACAGGGCATATTATACAACAGATGTCTTTAGTCATATTTCTTGGAGTCTTCTTCTTCTTCTTCTGGGAAGGCCCGCTTTCTGGCATCAGCTTCGATCTTTTTTGCATCATCAACCTCGGTGGATAGATCGAAGACTCGAGCTTGTAACTCTTCGAGAACAGAAAGGCGGGTTTGGCACTTGGTATACTCGACCAGAATCTTTGATTGCTCCTGGGCAGCCTCGGCGTCGGCCCTATATTGAGCTATTAGATCATCGGCATCAGCTTTGGACGTGGCAACCTCCGATTTTGCCTATTGCAGCTCGTTGACCAAAATATCACGATCTGAGGTAAGCGTCTCGACCTGGGATTGAAGCGTATCGGTGCTCTTAGTCAGAGTCCCGATTTTCTCTTGTGCCTCCGAGACTTGTTCTTCCAAAGAAACCATTCGAGCTTGGAGGGTTTCTTTCTCCGAGGTCAGCAGATCGGTCTTAGCTCTCCATTCGTTGGTCTCTGCTTTGGCCTCGCTCAATGCGGATCGGAATTGGTTTATTCGGTCAAGTTGCTGCCCCATGTGGTCGAGTATATTAGTATTCTCCTTGCGCACAAAGTCTAGCTCAGCCCGAAGGGTCGACATCTCCCCTTCAAGCCGTTCACGACGTGCCTTTTCTTCTCTTAGCCGAAGAAAAGCCTCATGATGAAGCACCGAGGCCTACGAATACAAAAGAAGATAAGACAGTTAGTCTAGATTGAAAAGTAAAATGGTAAACACCGAACAACGCATATAAGAAGTTATACCTTATTTGATACTTGTTGAGCTTCATTGAACAAGCAGGCCTCATCCACCTCATCCATTGCGGCCTGATCTTCTTCGGTCACCAGACACCGAAGATAACTAGCCACTCCCACAGGCACAGAAAGGGCCCTAGCATCTTCGGGAATGGCAAACTTTATTATCCTTTTTCGATCAGGGTTGGAACTCGGTGCAGGAAATCTATCGACCAGCTTGGGACCGAAAGATGCCTTGCTCGTCTCGGTTGAGGGACTTTTCCTCGACACTTCGAGCCCAAAGGTGTCAGCCGATGGCACACCGTCGAAGAAATCTTCAAAAGGCCCTTCTGGTACATGGCCTTTGCTCGGCGAATGCGCTCTTGCAGCTCGGGCTTCATTGTGGGTTGACTCCGAGAAAGAAGGGGAGTCCATTGCTTCTGGGGGGCCTGAGATTCCCTGCGTTGCCTCCCCTGCATCGGCGGAAGCCCCGGTTCTCGCCCCTGCATCGAGGTCCTCTACTCGATGAATATGAGTTTCATCGTCCCTCGGCTCGGGGATTGCCCGAGATGGCTCGCTGCTCAAAGTCTCGGGACCTTCATCTTCCTCGGATTCATCGTCTAGCCGGAAAGCCACGTCCGACATTTTGGTCGTACGAGCTATGCTCTTCTTTGGTTTCTTCTTCTCGGGCCCAGAAGAACTGGGGACTTCCTTCCTTTTATTCTCCCTTTCCTGCTCCGAGGCAGGGAGAGGGCAGGGAACCTCTCTACCGGGGGACGCTGGTCTCAATTCAACGTCCTTCGATAGACCTGCAAAGGAAGGAGCGGAGTAAGATATGGAGCAGCGGCATCAACGATAACATAAGATATGGAATAAAAATGTTACCGGTCTCACCAAGGTCCTCACCATGATTTTTGGCCTCCCATCGGTCCTTCGATATCTCGCACCAGGCACGCTCTGAATAGGTCCTTTGAGATACCACCTTCCGGACCCACTCTTCCAAATGTTGAATCGCAGCCGACATTTGAGAAATAGCTACACCATGCGAGATATGTTAGTAAGATAACAAAGGGAAGACACCGAAGGAATTGAAATAGGAAGACGGTACTTACGGTTCATGTTCCACTTTTTAGGGAACGACATATTTTCGGCAAGGATCGGGTCCGATGTCTTTATTCGAACAAATCGGCTCATCCAGCCTCGATCCCTATCCTCGTCGATGCTCGAAAAGGGGGCTTTACTAGCCTGGCAAGTAAGTTTTATTAGTCCCCCTCGGAAGATTCGGCGACTGTATTGTCTCAGGAGATGATCGAGGGTGAAGGGGTGCCCTTCGATCTTACTCACAAAAAAAAAAGGGAAGAGAATAACTATTTTCCAAACAGAGGAGTGGATCTGACCGAGCGTCACATTGCACCTTTTGCAAAATTCGACGATGATGGGGTCCAAAGGGCCCAACGTGAAGGGATAAGTGTAAACACTCAAGTAGCCCTCCACGTGGGTGGTGATTGCCTCTTCTAGTGAAGGAACCACCACGTCCTTACCAACCCAGTTGCAATCTTGCTTAACCCTCTTGATGTGTTTGTTCGTAATAGAACAAATGTATCTGGTGACTGGTTCACCCCGGCCCAGTACAGAAGAATCCTTCTCTACCTTAAAGTCGGTACCGGTTGAGCATCCAACCGGTACGAATGCTTTTAGTGGGGGCTCGATTGAAGTCCCCTCGACAACTACAGGTTCAGCTTCTTCAACGGGTTGAGAAGAAGAAGGGGTTTGTTTTTTAGGAACAAATTTGGATGTCTTTGCCATTGGGAATAAAGAGTTGGAAAAGCAGGTAGATACAAGCGTGAAGCAAGAATAAAGGGAGAAATCACTTGAGAATAAATTTTAGAGAACTTGGAGAATATGGTGCTCAAACGACGCAAATTTGAAAACTGAAGAATGAGAGGGCTATTTATACTTTTTCAAAGGTGGCGGTTCGAGTTCCAAAATGAGAATGCATTAATTGGCGCTTGCAGAAGTTGCAGAGCTTGTCTTCAATTGGTCTATGAAAAGACATTTTTGATACTGGCCACGTGCGTCATCATGCTGCCGTCATTTATCAACGAGACATTTTGTGTTATCTGATTTGACGCTCTGAATTCCGTGTTGCACGCCATAAGTATGTTTCCATTTAACCTAATTCTAAAAGTGGCGGCTCATATCGTTTCTTGTCATTACTCTCCAAAAAACGAGGGGACTATCAGTATGGGGTCGAATTTGATTGCTTGCATAGGGAGCACCGGTTTTGGGATTTGACGACCAGCATTGATTGAAGTCGCCATTCGATAGGTCGAGACCGGGACATCGAGAAGAGAAGTCCGAGACCGGAAGTCATCGGAATGAAGCTCGAAGCCAAGACGTTCGAGACTAGATCATCGAGGCCGATCAGGGTAAAATATCCTATGGTAAAAATATCAGATTTGCGTAACTGAAGGACCGGAATCTCATGATATTTAAACATCTCGGCGGGAATCACGGCTCAAATCAGTAAAGACGTTGAATCCATTAATTCTAGGGATATCTTACCTTGTAAATAAGATGTTTACCTTGTATAGAATTCTTTTCCCTTCCTATATAAACAGGCAGCCCTACTGTAAATGGGGACGCACAATCTACGATCAATATACGAAAAGCTATAGTCTATTTTACTCGTTTATCTACTTCATATTTTATTTCCAGAGGATTCTAACACAGAAAAGCTACTCAATATTGGTGGTTTGCTCTCTTCCTTGTTCACTGAATTCAGTCTCTAGTTCTATTCATTCTTTAACTGTATTAAACCATGTCACATATCCTTAAAACCACATACAAATTTAATTGTTACTCGTAATTAAGGGTAACACCTTTGTCATATACATTTTATATATATATATATATATCATGATAACATTATTTTCCTTTCTAATGTTTATGTTTTATTCAATGGGTCTCGTAGATAATTTGAGCTCATCTCTCGTTATTAGAGAACATATCGTTTCTATGTATAAAACACATTATCGATAACTCCTCATGAATTTCCAACCTTCAAGTTGACTCAATATTTGTCACGATCCAAAATCCCACAAAAATCGTGATGACGCCTAACCTGGTTGCTAGTCAAACCAACCCTTAACAAAAATAATAAAGTCAATTCTTAAATCATTAATAGAGTTATGATATAAATATGAAAGTGGAATAAGCCTAAAAATCAAATCATGAATGCATAAGTCAAGGACAAGGTCTAAACAAGATCACAAATGTCTTTCAAAACACCCAAAACCCGGTGTCACAATATCATGAACATCTAACAAGAGTAAATTTGTCTCAACTGTACAATAACATCTATCTAGAAGGAAGTAAATAGACAAGGCTGGAAAAATAAGGAAGGGAGACTCCATGTGTTGTGTATCTAATCAAGTAGAGCAACTCTCCACGAAGTTTCCAAGCAAATCTCCTAAGCATCTATATGGGGTACTACTAGCACCTGCCTCAAAATCTGCACAAAATATGCACAAGTGTAGTATGAGTACAAAATCATGTATTCCGTAAGTATCAAGTCTAACTTCGAAGAAATAGTTAAAAGGGATCAACACTAATACTTACTAACAATCCAATAAGCATGTGAGAGCATAAGTAAAACTTGAAATAAGGCATGGTATTATCAAATATGCATAAAGGTAAAGGCGTAGAAAAATTGAAATTTAGGCATGCTTTCTAATCAAAGGAAATACAATACGATGTCACATATCTAAATTCCTTTCAAATTATAATTGTCACAACCCATAATTCTACCTTAAGGATCGTGATGGAACCTAGTCTCTAAAACTAGGTAAGCTGATCACTTACAACAGTCAAACCAATAGAACATGATATTATGAAGCAGAGTTTAATAAAAATGTGATATCTAAAGATGATACAGGCCAACATGGTGATAATCACTATAAATTTCCAAGACTAGGTAGTATAGAGTCACGAACTCTAGCGGAATACATAGAAATATCTCGAAACAAAAATACAACTGTCGATACGGAATTGACAGTATAAACATAAGAAAATGACTCCAAAGGACTGCAATGATCGAGTAGATATACCTTGAATCCTCTCGGTCAAAAAGCTAACTTTGCCTGGGTCCACTACCTTCAACACTGGGATCTGCACAAAAATATGTAAAAGTGTAGTATGAGTGCACCACGGTCAGTACACAGTAAGTATCAAGAATAACGCCGGTAGAGTAGTGACAAGGTTCAAGTCAAGACACTCACTAATCAAATAACCCATACAATAATATCAAGAACCGGCAAAAAGAAATAATAACAAAAAGCAATAAGTGGAATCTCATCAATTAAGTGACACCCATTTAGAACAATTTAAGGTCTTGTTCCGATAATAAGCCATCAAATAGAATCACATACACACGGCACCTCGTGCCCACATTATCAATCATCCTTGCACAACAAAGACCTCGTGCCCCAACCCAAGTCACAACCGCACGGACAACTTTCATGCCAATATCATAATCTGCCTGTCGTGGTCACGGGCTCAATATCACAATTCACCCGGCGTAATCACATGCTCAATATCACAATCCGCCCAGCGTGGTCGTAGACTCAATATCACAATCCGCCCAGCGTGGTTACGAGCTTAATATCATGATCCGCCCAGCGTGGTCACAGCCTACGAATTCAAACCATATTGCGGAGAAAGAAGATATACAAGAATACACGTACATGATCAATAAACACCAAGTTTCATACTCCTGCACTGGTATAAGGGACATGTTATGGTGTATGCATGTGCAAGTGTACTATCATAGCTCAAATCATCAAGTAATATCAGAGACACCAAGTAGCACATTGGAAACAACACAACAATCACATAATATGCATGACAGATACAAGAAAGTCAAAAGCAACAACCAGAATACTCATTTTTCATCAACAACACGCCCCCCGGCCATCACATAACATCCCCATATAGCCACCCTTATCTCACCATGTCCACAATATCATAATAGCCAACCGTATCGCTCCACCCAAACAGCATATATCAATAGCTACATGTATCGCTCCGTCCTGACAATAACACAATTGCCACCCATATCACTCCGCCTAGACAGTAACCCAATAGCCACCAGTATCACTCCGCCTAGACAGTATATCAATAGCCACACGTATCCCTCCGCACAATCAGAGACAGTGAAATGCCACCTTATGCTCCGCACATTAATAATCAATCCACACAACATGTCCACATGTGCCACAATTTCACAAGACAGTAGTATCAGAGATTTAACACGATATAAGCTTACAACTTATCAACAAAGTGCACAAGTACATGTCAATAATATAGAAGTGTGGAGGAATGTAAAACATATAAGCATGAAAGCTAACTCAAATTAGCAAGAATCTCACAAACGCCCAACTTGGCCAAATGAGGAATTACAATCCTAAAACATGATCTCTATCACGGAATATAAACTCAAGTAAACAACCAATGTGAAATCACGTAAACAAAGATTTCTCAATCAAGACAAAGCTATAAGAGCAACCTCGGGTCAAATCTGGTCATAACCAACACACGCCCGTGTAGACATTCGTCACCTTATGTACATGTCGTTCACATAGTACAAATAATGCAATTAGACCAAATCTTACGTGGAAGTTCCCCCACATAAGGTTACGCAAGATACTTACCTCAAACAAGCTAAATCAATCCGCTAGTAAGCCCTTCTTGCATGAATCCACCTCCGGACGGCTCGAATCTAGCCAAAATAACTTAAATATCATGAATAAAAGCCATAGGAAACGATTCTGAATAATAAATCTTCTATCTTGAACAAGAATAAAAAAGTCAACCCGAGGCCCGCACTCCGAAACCCGACAAAACTCATCAATTCTGAATACCCTTTCAAATGTGAGTCCAACCATACCAATTTCATCCAATTCCGACCTCAAATCGACCTTCAAATCACCAAATTGCATTTAAAGAAGTTTTTACTAAAATCCCCAATTTTTCACACTTATGTTCATCAAATAAATGCCAAAAACAAAGATGAAATATAACCAAATCCGAGTCAAGAATACTTACCCCAATTCAAATCGTGAATATCCCTTACAAAATCACCCAAATCTGAGCTCTATAACTCAAAATGCGATAAAATAACAAAAGCCCTTGAAATAGAGTACTATATAAGTCTGCCAAGGGAACCTCTTCACGATTTTGGGACTTAATTCGCGATCGTGAAGAACAAATCATCAACTGGCCAAAAATCCTCTTTCTGCGGACTTGCACCCGCGAACTCGATCAAACCACACGCGAACACGAAGGCCAACAACCTGGCGGCCCCATCTAGTCTTCACTCTGCGTGAACGCGACTGCATGGGCGGTAACGCGATGACCACAACTCATCAATGATCCACGAACGCGACCATCTCATCGTGAATGTAATGACCAAAACATCAGCCTCCTAAATAACACTTCATGATCACGTTGAGCACCAGATCACTGGACAATCTGCAATCCAAACATGAGTGAAATTGATCCAAAACTCATCTGAAACACAACCGAGGACCCTGTCCAATCATACCAACCAATCCCAGAACATAATGCGGACCTGCTCAAGGCCTCAAATCACACCAAACAAAATCAAAACATGAATCACACCTCAATTCAAGCCTAATGAACTAATGAATTTCCAACTTTCAAAACTCATGTCGAACCATATCAAATCAATTTGGAATGACCCCAAATTTTACATGCGAGTCCCAAACAATAGAACAGACCTATACCAAGTCGCATTCTAATCATGATATCAAACTAGAGCAAGGTAAGCCCGTGGTCACTAAATCATGAATCAAGTAAGGCGAGATATGACTTTAGTCAAATCACTAAGCCATAATCCTAGACATGGTTTTAAATCATAGATAAGCTTCATCAAGTAGTCATGGAATTAAAGAACACATGGATAAAAAATCACATAGTCCAAGTAACGCATGCTATAAGTTTGACTCTATCTGATTACGGTCATAACCTAGCTACAATATACGCTCATCACCTCGCATATACGTGGCACCTAAATGATAGCAACAAGTAGCAAATAGATCATCTATAGCGAGTATTACCTATTACAAGGATAGACAAGAGACTTCCCTCCACCCGAGAACATCTTCAACCCTCAAAAACTGCTTTTCTCTTTAAGTTATAGGCCAAACCTAAATTCACTTGTTCAATTCCATGTTATGATGTTAGACCTATAGATTATTCCAATTGTAATCCATAGATTTATGTTAGAATCACTTATCTCAAGCTTGTGAGTAAAACCCTAGCTTCAAGCTCCTCAAATAAGCTCCAAAATTTGAAAAATAAAATAAAAATCACAAAACTCGACCTTAAGTAGTCAATGCCAAAACAACCCAGGAGGCCGCAAAATCACATATGTGATCATAGAACCGATCTGCGGATTGCGGATCAATCGCGGATCGAAATAGACCAAACTCTATCGTCGCAATATCAAACTGCAGCCCATCGCAAAAATTCCCAAACCAAAGCTTCTCAGCGACCGCAGTTCAAATGCACGATCAGCAGAACCATTCTACGATCCACAGAATAGGTCGCAAAATGGAGCTGACACGACCAACTACTGCAAACTTGCCCTAAATGGGCCGAAACTGATGCAAGTCCCTCGAGACCGTATCCAACCACTCCTACAAGTCCATAAGCTTTACCTATACCTTTCCATGGTCTCAAAACACATATATAAACATCACAACAAAGAATCAAGGCACACATTGAATAGAATTTCTCTTAAGCTGATAAACTTCAAAATATCCAACCAAGCACCCAATTCCAACTTAGACACCTCGGATCTTAACAAAAATTTATACCTCGGATCTTAACCAAACTTTATACACAAGTCTAATCCACCTATATGGATCTATCTCAAGTCTCGGACACCAATCAGAGTCTAATAACATTAAAGTAAACTCTTAGTCCAGCTTATGAACTTTTCAATTCTTCAAATTGCCAACTTTCGATAAATAGAGTAAAAATCTTCTAGGAACATCCAAAATTAAATTTGAATATACTTCCAAGTTTAAAATCACCATGCGAACCTATAGGAACTCTCAAATGTCGATTCCGAGGTCGTTTACTTAATAGTCAAACCTTGGTCAACTCTAGCAACTTAAACTTCCAAAAATGAGACTAAATGTTCCAACTCATTCTCAAGCTTTTTTCAAACTAAACTAACCATCTATGCAAGTCATAAAATATCATAAAAATATACAGAAAGCACCAAATAGGGGAACAAGGCTCAAATACTCAAAACGACCGGTTAGATCGTTACAATATACTACTCTTTTAGTAGATGTTCTCAAGTATGCAGTATTACCCAAGCTAGTGATTCTCAAATACTAGCAAGTACTTACATCCTTATTCTTGTAGCTATAACGTTTAATCCTTGTTCAAGATGGGCTCGTGACGATATCATATGACCTTTTATTATTCATATTCGTTCACACTTGTGGAGGAATATTTATTCTCCTCTCTTTCATTTCTCTAGTGACTAGAATCTCTTTCGTGAAGTATCACCTTAAGGTGTTTGTTTATCCTTAGCTACGGATAACAATTAAATTTGTACATGATTTTAAGGATACGGAACCTGGTTTGATATAACTAAAGAAAGAACTAAAATAGAGATTAAATTCAGCAAATAAGGAAGAAGCAAACCACAAGTATGGGATAGCTTTATTGTGGTAGAATCCTCTAAAGCAAGATATGAAGTAGATAGATTGAAAAAGTATATAGATTATAGCCTTGTGTATATTGATCGTAGATTGTTGTGTGTGTTTACAACAATGCTGCTTGTTTATATAGGGAGGGAAAAGAATCCTATACAAGGTAAAAACCTATCTACAAGGTAAGATATCCCTAGAATTAATGGCTTCAACGTCTTTACTGATTTCAGTCGCGATTCCCGCCGAGATATTTACATATTACGAGATTTCCGGTCCTCTAATCACGTAAATCTGATACTTTTACCATAAGGTGTCTTATCCTGATCGGCCTCGACGGTCCGTCTTGAGTGCCTTGACTTCGAGCTTTGTTCCGGTGGAATCCGGTCTTGGATTTCTCCTTTTCGATGTCCCGTTCTTGGCCTATCGAATAACAACTTCGATCGACGCTGGTCATCGAAACCCAAAACCGACATCGCCTATGCAAGCAATCGAGTTCGACCCCATACAGATAGTCCCCTTATTTTTTGGAGAATAATGATAAAAAATGATATGAGCCACCGCTTTCGAGATTAGGTCAAATGGAGACATACGTATGGCGCACGACACGCAATTCTGAGTATCGTGTCAAAAGACGTAAAACGTCATATCAATGAATGACGGCAGCATGATGACGCACGTGGTAAGTATCAAAATTGTCTTTTCATAGACCAACTGAAGACAAAACCTGTCATGCCTGCAAGAGCTAATTAATGCTTCCTCACTTTGGGACTCGAACCGCCACCTTTAAGAGGGTATAAATAGCCCTCTTGTTATTCAGTTTCAGAATTGGTGTTGTTTGAGCATCATATTCTTCAAGTTTTCTGAGTTTGATCTCAAGTGATTTCCCCCTTTATTTTTGCCTTACACCTGTGTTTGTTTGCTTTTCTAACTCTCTATTTCCAATGGCAAAGACATCAAATTCTATTTCTCAGAAACAAAACCCTTGTTCTTCTCAACCCGCTGAAGACGCTGAACCTGTCATCGTTGAGGGGACTTCGACCGAGCCCCCATTAAAAACATTCGTACTAGTTGGATGCTCAACCGATTCCGACTTCAAGGTAGAGAAGGCTTCTTCTGTACCGGGCCGGGGTGAGCCGGTCACGAGATATATTTGTTCGATTACGAACAAAAAACATAGAGAGGGTGAAGCAGGATTGCAACTGGGTTGGCAGAGATGTGGTGGTTCCTTCACCAGAAGAGGCAATCACCACCCACGTGGAGGGCTACTTGAGTGTTTACACTTATCCCTTCATGTTGGGCCCTTTGGACCCTATCATCATCGAATTTTGCAAAAGGTACGATGTTACGCTGGGTCAGATTCATCCCTCTGTTTGGAGAATAGTCATTCTCTTTCACTTTTTTGTGAGTAAGATTGAAGGGCATCCCTTCACCGTCGATCATCTCCTTCGACTTTATAGTCCCCGAATCTTCCGGGGAGGACTAATAAAACTTGCTCGCCGGGCTAGCAAAGCCCCCTTTTCGAGCATCGACGAGGATAAGGACCGAGGCTGGATGAGCCGATTTGTTCGAATAAAGACATCGGACCTGATCCCTGCCAACACACTGTTCCCTAAGAAGTGGAACATGAGTCGTAAGTGTTACTTTCCTACTTTAACTCATTCGATGCCTTCCCTTTGTTGTCTTACTAACATATCTCGCATGGTGTAGCTGTTTCTCGAATGCCGGCTGCGATTCAGCATTTGAAAGAATGGGTCGAGAAGGTGGTATCTCAAAGGACCTATTCCGAGCGTGCCTGGCGCGAGATATCGAATGGCCGATGGGCGGCCAAAAATCATGGTGAGAACCTTGGTGAGATCGGTAATATTTTTGTTCCACATCTTATGTTATCGATGATGCTGCTGTTCTATAACTTACTTCATTTTTTCCTTTGCAGGTCTATCGAAGGATGTTGAGTTGAGACCAGCGTCCCCTGGTAGAGAGGTTGCCTGCCCTCCCCCTGCCTCGGAGCAAGAAGGGGAGAAAAACAGAAAGGAAGTTCCCGGTTCTTCTGGGCCCGAGAAGAAAAAATCAAAGAAAATCATAGCTCGTAAAACCAGAATTGCGGACGTAGCTTTTTGGTTGGACGATGAATCTGAGGAAGACAAAGGCCTCGAGATATTAAGTAGCGAGCCATCTCAGGCAGTCCCCGAGCTGAGGGTCGATGAAACTCATATTAATCGAGTAGAGGACCTCGATGCAGGGGCAAGAATCGGGGCTTCTGCCGACACAGGGGAGGCAGCGCAGGGAATCTCGGGCCCCCCAAAAACAATGGACTCCCCTTCTTTCTCGGAGTCAACCCTTAATGAAGCCCGATCTGCAAGAGCGCACTCGCCGAGCAAAGGTCATGTACCAGAAGGGCCTTTTGAAGATTTCTTCGACGGTGTGCCATCGGCTGATACCTTTGGGCTCGAAGTGCCGAGGAAGAGTCCCTCCACCGAGACGAGCAAGGAATCTTTCGGTCCCAAGCTGGTTGATAGATTTCCTGCTCCGAGTTCCAACCTAATTGAAAAAGAATAATAAAGTTCGCCATTCCCGAATATGCTAAGGCCCTTTCTGTGCCTGTGGGGATGGCTAGTTATCTTGGGTATTTGGTGACCGAAGAAGATCAGGCCGCAATGGACGAGGTGGATGAGGCCTGCTTGTTCAATGAAGCTCAACAAGCATCAAATAAGGTAAAACTTCTTATAAGATTTGCCCGGTGTTTGCCATTTTACTTTTCAATCTAGACTAACTGTCTTATTTTCCTTTGTATTCGTAGGCCTCGGTGCTTCATCATGAGGCTTTTCTTCGACTAAGGGAAGAAAAGGCACGTCATGAGCGGCTTGAAGGGGAGATGTCGACCCTTCGGACCTAGCTAGACTTTGTGCGCACGGAAAATACTGGTATACTCGACCAGATGGGGCAGCAACTTGACCGGATAAACCAATTTCGATCCGCATTGAGCAAGACCAAAGCAGAGACTAACGAATGGAGAGCTAAGACCGATCTGCTGACCTCGGAAAAAGAAACCCTCCAGCTCGAATGGTTTCTTTGGAAGAACAAGTCTCGGAGGCACAAGAGAAAATCGGGACTCTGGTTAAGAGTATTGATACGCTTCAATCCCAGGTCGAGACTCTCACTTTGGATCGTGATGTTTTGGTCAACGAGCTGCAATCGGCAAAATCAGAGATTGCTACATCCAAAGACGACGCCGATGAGTTGATAGCCCAATATAGGGCCGATGCCGAGGCTGCTCAGGAACAGTCAAAGGTTCTAGTCGAATACACCTAATGCCAAACCCGCCTTTCTGTTCTCGAAGAGTTACAAGGTCGGGGCTTCAATCTATCTACTGAGGTCGACGATGCAAAAAGGATCGATGCCGAAGCCAGGAAGCGGGCCTTCCCAGAAGAAGAGGATGAAGACTCTGAGGACTCTGAATAATGATATCTGTTGTATAATATGTCCCTTTATAATCTCCATTTCTGTAACTTACTTTTGCTCATATATATGAAAGATCTTCTTTTACTCTTCTTTCTCGTTTGGTCTATTTTGATTCTTTGTTCTTAAAACCGATAATTCTACTTGTAGAATTTTCTGCCCTTCGGGCTTAGTTGAGACTTAGCCTATTTCTCGGTAGTTCTTTCCACGGCTTATTCGGTAAGGCCTAAGCCTGGAAAGGGATTCGAGGTTTTCCTTAATAGGTCTTATTTCCCTTCAAACTTCATTAGCTCGATACGGCCTTGGCCTATTAAGAAATCGGGGTTCTCACTTAGCAGGTCTTGTTCCCTTAGCAGGTCTTGTTCCCTTTTGAGTTTTATTGACTTGATTTTGCCTTAGCCTTTTAAGGGATCGGGATTCTGCCTTAGCAGGTTTTAGTCCCCCTCGAGTTTAACTTGAGTCGGCCTTAGCCTTTTTTAAATTGGGGTTTGCCTTAGTAGGTCTTATTCCCCCTTTGGTTTTCGTGTCAAGTTTTGAGTAATGTTAGTTTTCAATCGTGCAACAAAAATCGAGATGGCCTTTGTGGCTGGAGACAAGATATCGGTGCCACAGAACTTTTATTAGCGTTCAAGTTCTAGTACAATTTGCTTAGGGGGTAGATCAATCTACTTGTGCACGGTACTTTTGACCGTTTGACCCTTATATTGATTCCTAATGATCTATGAGAAGTTCCCCCGAATTGAAGTACATAAGCAATGAATAAGTAGTCTTCTGATATTCAAGTTCGATCGAAGTTGTGCACCAAATATTATTGCCTTCGATATGTAACTGATCTAAGTTAGCACAATTCCTAGTTGCCTCATTAAAAACCTTGCCGTAAAACCCGATTTGGGACAAAACCGGTCAAAGGGAAAAAGAGTGCAACGCGTGCTTTAAATCCTAATGTCTTGTGCTTCCTGGCTTGAGGTCACTTCGTTTAATACCTGCGGATGTTAGTAACATAAAACAAACACACGAAGAGTGAAATTTCATACCTCAACAATAGTATCGCTTTAAATGGCTTATGTTCCAATTGTTCGGCAGTTGTTTGCCATCCATGGTTCCAAGCTTGTAAGATCTCTTTTCGGTGACCCTTAAGAAGGTGTAGGGCCCTTCCCAGTTCGGTCCTAACTTCCCTTCGTTCGGGTCTCGAGTATTGGGCTTGATCTTTCTGAGCACTAGGTCTCCGATGTTGAAATGCCGAAGATGGGCTCTTCGGTTATAGTATCTTTCGACCTTTTGCTTTTGCGCGGCTATCTGAACAAGGGCTGCTTCCCTTATTTCATCCAATAATTCCAAATTGGTGTTCATAGCTTCGCGATTCGATTCTTCTGTTGCATATCGGAATCTGATACTCGATTCGCCTACTTCGACTGGTATCAACGCTTCAGCACCGTACACTAAAGAGAATGGAGTGGCCCCGGTGCTGGTTTTCTAGGTTGTGTGATATGCCCATAAAACTTCAGGCAATATTTCCTTCCATTTTCCATTTGCATCGATTAATTTTTTCCTCAGGTTTCGAATTATAGTTTTGTTGGTCGATTCAGCTTGGCCGTTGCTGCTGGGATGATAGGGCGTTGATAGAATCCTTTTCATTTTGTTGTCTTCGAAGAACTTTGTCACTTTGTTGTCGATAAATTGTTTTCCATTATCGCACACAATCTCTGATGGCATCCCAAATCGGCATACCATGTGATCCCAGATGAAGTCGATTACCTCATTTTCCCTAACTTTCTCGTATGCCTGTGCTTCAACCTATTTGGAGAAATACTCAGTCATAAAAAGAATGAACTGAGCCTTACCTGGTGTGTAGGGGAGAGGGCCAACGATGTCCATCCCCCATTTCATGAACGGCCATGGCGACAAGACCGAATGTAGCGTTTCCCCGGGCTGATGGATCATTGGTGCGTGTCTTTGGCACTCGTTACACTTACGAACGAACTCCTTTGCATCCTTTTCCATATTGATCCAATAATAGCCGGCTCGAATTATTTTTCGGACCAAGGATTCGACGCCAGAATGATTCCCGCATGTGCGTTCGTGTATTCCCTTAAGATATATTCAGTGTCTCCCGGTCCCAGACATATTGCGAGAGGGCCACCGAATGTTCTTCTGAATAGGGTTCCATCACTGGATAAACAGAACCGGGCTACCTTTGTGCATAATGTTCTCGATTCTTTGGGATCCGAAGGGAGTTTACCTGAACTGAGATAATCTATATACTTGTTCCTCCAATCCCATGTCAAACTTGTCGAATTGATTTTGGCATGGTCCTCCACTACCAACCTCAAAAGTTGTACGACCTTATTGGACTCAATCTCCTCATCTTCGACCGATGATCCTAGATTAGCGAGGGCATCGGTCTCACTGTTTTGTTCTCGAGGTATGTGCTGCAAGGTCCACTCTTTAAAACTGTGCAATGTGACTTGAAGCTTGTCCAAATACCTCTGGATTCGCCCTTCTCTAACTTTGAAAGTCCTGTTTACTTGATTGACTACAAGGAGGGAATCACATTTGGCTTCGATTATCTCCGCTCCCAGGCTTTTGGCCAGCTCTAAACCTGCAATCATAGCTTCATACTCCGCTTCGTTGTTAGTTAATTTTACAGTCTTAATAGACTGTCGAATAGTATTCCCAGTTGGGGGCTTTAGTACGATACCAAGCCATAATCCTTTCGAGTTCGAGGCGTCGTATATGAACAGAGTCCACACTCCCGAAGGAGTACCCGATTCGGTCATTAGTTCTTTCTCGACCTCGGGTATTAGTGACGGTGCAAAATCGGCGACGAAATACGCCAATACTTGAGATTTGATCGAGGTTTGGGGCTGATATTCGATAGCGTACCCGCTTATTTCGATGGCCCACTTGGCCAATCGGCCAGATAGCTCGGGCTTATGCATTATATTTCTCAGGGGATAAGTCGTTACTACACATATGGGATGGCATTGGAAGTAGGGTTTTAGTTTCCTGGAGGCACTCAATAAAGCAAGTGCTAATTTTTCTAAATGCGGGTATCTAGTTTCGGCCTCACCTAAGGTTCTACTGACATAATAGATAGGAAACTGCATACCTTGTTCTTCTCGGACCAGGACCCCACTTACCGCTACTTCCGAGACGGCAAGGTAGAGGTATAGTCGCTCATCTATTTTTCGTGTATGCAGCAAAGGTGGGCTAGAGAGATACCTCTTAAGTTCTTCCAACGTGCGCTAACATTCCGGACTCCACGAGAAATCGTTCTTCTTTTTCAGCAAGTTGAAAAATCGGTGACTCCTATCGGAAGATCTCGAAATGAATCGGCCTAGAGCAGCTATTCGACCTGTCAGCTTTTGTACGGCTTTTACACTGTCTACAATTGTAATGCCTTCGATGGCTTTGATCTTTTCGGGGTTAACTTCTACTCCTCGATTTGAGACCATGAAACCGAGGAATTTTCCCGAGCCCACTCCAAATGCGCACTTTTCTGGGTTCAACTTCATGTTGTACCGTTTCAGCACATCGAACGTCCCTACAAATGGCTCAAATGGTCCTCTGCTCGCAGGGACTTAACTAACATATCATCAATGTAAACTTCCATTGTTTTTCTTAGTTGTTCTTGGAACATTTTGTTTACTAGGCGTTGATAAGTAGCCCCCGCATTCTTTAACCCGATGGCATCACGTTATAACAGTATATACCATAATTAGTGATGAAGGATGTCTTTTCTTGATCATCCTTGTCCATTCGTATTTGGTTATATCCAGAGTAGGCATCGAGAAAGCTAAGGGTCTCGTGGCCAACAGTGGCATCGATCATGTGATCGATGTTGGGTAAGGGAAAAGAATCTTTAGGGCATGCCTTGTTTAAATATTTATAATCTATGCACATTCTTAACTTATTTCCCTTTTTAGGAACTACAACTACATTTGCTAACCATTCTGGGTATTTAACATCCTGAATGGACCCTATATTTAAAAAATTAGTTACCTCATCCTTGATGAATGCTTGTTTGACTTTGGATTGAGGCCTCCTCTTTTGCTTGACCGGCTGGAATTTTGGATCGATGCTTAGTTTGTGAGTCGTCACTTCCGGTGGTATCCTTGTTATGTCAAGATGGGACCAAGCGAAAGAATCTTCATTAGCTAAAAGAAACTGAATAAGTTTGGTCCTGAGCTCAGAGCTTAGGCCCGAGCGCAGGTATACCTTTCGATCCGGCGAATCTCCTCGGAGCGAAATTTGCTCGAGTTCCTCGACCGTTGATTTAGTTGCATCGGATTCGTCGGGACCGACAAATGACCGGGGAACCTCGTAGTCGTCATCTTCAAGAAGCTCCTGTTCACACCTTCGTTTGTTGAAGGCGCTGCCTGTGATTGCTATTTGGTTCCTTGGGAAGGAGCTATTGGTTTCAGTACTGCTTCTTCTACTGCGAACATCTCTTTCGCAGCATGCTGTTCCCCGTAAACATTTACGATCCCATCAGTCGATGGGAATTTCAACATTTGGTGCAGTGTTGAGGGTACGGCTCTAATATCATGAATCCACGGGCTCCCGAGCAAGGCGTTGTACCTCATATCTCCTATGATTACGCAGAATTTCGTTTCCCGAACGGTACCGGCAGTGTTCACCGGTAATGTTATTTCCCCTTTCGTTGTCTCGCAACCCATTTTGAAACCATTGAGAATCCGAACTTCAGGGATAATTCGATATGTTAACCCGAGCTGTTCGATAACCCATGACCGGATGATGTTGGCCGAACTACCAGGATCGACCAATACACGCTTCACCTTAGTTTTATGTACAAGCACCGATATTACTAAGGCGTCGTTATGGGGTTGCATGATTCCTTCTGCATCCTCCTCGCTGAAGTGCAAGGTTCCCTCCATCGCATAATCCCGAGTGCACTTTTCTCGGGTGATGGATATTTTAGTGCGTTTTTAATACCAGACCTTGGGGCGTATCTACCCCACTGATTATCGTATTGGTCGTGTGCTGAGGTTCCTCCTGGTTTACTGGCTTATTCTTGTTCCCGTAATGGTTTTTGGCTCAGTCGCTCAAAAACTCTTGAAGGTGCCCATTTTCGAGCAATCGTGCCACCTCTTC